>WOVY01001164.1:0-121359 GCA_013436015.1 Rhipicephalus annulatus | reverse complement strand
TCAGTTCTTGACGTGTGTCGGGCCACCCAAGATTGTCGCCGCGGTGTCGGGAGAGTCCGTGACAGCACGCGCAAAGAAAGGGGTTTCCCCGTAATGGGTCGTTCGGCGGGCGGCGGGCGTCGTGCGTAAAGGAAGATTTCTCGTTAATGGGTCGGTCGGCTATTTACCTTTAATCTTCGTCCGTTTCCCTTCAATGGCCATGAAGTGGTAGGCGAACGTAAACACTTTGTATGTGCACGTGAACAAAAAAGGACAGTGTACACGTACGAGTCAGTCAGAAAAAGCATGGTCTCCAGCTATCAATCTTTGTCACCAATTTTCTACGGCTTACTTCTCGGAGGTAGTTGAGTTTTCCGGGGTCCTCGTTGATGCCGGCTACTAATGTACGAAATTTAAAAATAAAATTGCCTCACGCTGTTCGCGCTCGCGTCTGTTTGAGAAACCGGACTGCAAAAGAGTTACACTGATATTTTCAAAACTGTGGTTTGGCAGGCGCAGATGTCTAGATAAAGGTAGCTTCGGCAGTGAAGTGGCGTGGTACCGGTGATTATTGAACCGCAGCCGAAATGGCGTGTCTGTTTGGCCGATATATTCTTGTCCGCAGATGTTGCAATGTAGCATGTATATTACGTTACTGGAGTCACAATTAAGGCTTTCAGTTATGCAGAATTTGAAATCCGAGAAGTTCGCTTTGGTTTCACGTGTTGTGACCATCTGTGGGCATACCTTGCATCGAGCTTTTCCGCAGGGATGGCACCCTGATTGAATTTTGGGGGTGTTTGTTTTTGCTCTGACAAGAATGTCCTTCAAGTTTTTATCCCGGCGGTACACCACGTGAGGTGGCTTTGCGAAAATAGAAGTTAGTCGTTTGCTTTGCCTGATTATGTTGAAATGGCGGGAAAGTATGTTGTTGATTCGTGGCGCTGATGAGAAGTAAGTTAGTACAAGGTTCGTTTGGGAAGTTGTTTTAGATACTCTGTTTGGTCCCTTAATTATATCATTCCTGTTCACGTTGCGAGCACGTAGTATGGCATCGTCAATAATGTCTTCCGGATAATTTTGTTTCAATAAGGAATGCTTTAGGTGTTCCGCGTGTCTGTCAAATTCCCGCATATCGGTGCATATTCTTCGGTACCGGTAGGCCTGAGAATATGGAATACCCGTTTTGCAATGCTTTGGGTGGCTGCTGTTGAAATGTAGGTACATTTGATGGTCTGTAGGCTTTTTGTAAAGGTTTGTTGACAAGCGGTCATTTTCGACCGTGACAGTGACGTCCAAAAAGTTAATGCTAGTTTTGGAAATTCTGTATGTGAATTTTATTGACGGGTGGCATTTGTTAAAATTCTCTATGAAGCGGAAAAGACTTCCCTCATCATGGTTCCATATCATAAAAATATCGTCTAAGTATCTTCTGTAGTAGAAAGCTTTCAAGGTGCGTCCCTCAATGAATGGGATTTCAAGTGAAGCCATAAAGGTGCTCGCGAAGTTTGGGGCCATTTTCGTGCCCATTGCAGTGCCACTGACCTGAAGGAAATGCTTGCCGTTGAACCAAAATGGTTATAATTTAGTACAAGTTCAAGAAGTGTAAACAGTACCTCACCACTTACACTAGTTGATGAGTCAGATTTACATATTCAGAAACCATAGCCGCTATTCCGTCATGGTGGGGTATGTTGGTGTACAGTGAGCAGACGTCCGTGGTCACCAGAAAACTGCCCGCCTGGGATGTCGAGACTTGAAGTTTCGCAGATGAAGTGGTTTGTGTCCTTTAAGTAATAGAGAAAATTTTGGGGATGTTCTTTATTAAGGAATTGATGAATTCTGATATATTTTCTGTTGATGTGCTGTTACTGGATACTATCGGACGTCCCGGATTACCTGCCTTGTGTATTTTGGGGAGCAAATAGAATCGACCGGGAACAGAATGGGCTGGTAACATTGCTTTTAACATTTTGCCGGTAATTTTCTCGTCCCGGCGGAGATTGTTTAGGGTTACTTTTATCTCTCTTTCAAATTCGGGAGTCGGGTCCGTTGGAAGTTCTTTGTAGAATTTTGTGTCTGATAGCTGTCGTTCCCCTTCCTTTAAGTAGTCCGACGTGTTTAGAATTACTATGCAGCCCCCCTTTATCAGCCGGTTTGATAGTAATTCCAGTGTTTTTTCATAGTTCATCGAGTGCCCTTCGTTCTGACATTGATATGTTGTTTCGAAATGGCCGATTTTTTTCATACGCTCTGATGATATCTTTTTAAACTGCTGATATATACATATCGAGGTGTTTGTCCCTCTGCTCACCCGGACACCATGATCTGTCACCACCAATCACTCTATTCTCGTCCGTACAGCCCTTGCGATCATGAAAGTATTCACGGAGGCGGAGATTACGCGCAAAGTTATCGAGGTCTTGGTACAGTTCAAATTCATTGAATCTAAGATTAAAGGTAAATAGCCGACCGACCCAGTAACGAGAAACCTTTCCTTTACGCACGCCGCCCGCCGCCCGCCGAATGACCCATTACGGGGAAACCCCTTTCTTTGCGCGTGCCGTCACGGACCCTCCCGGCACCGCGGCGACATTCTTGGGTGGCCCGACACACGTCAAGAACTGAACAGCACGTGATATGAACCGTATGTGGTTGTAGACGGACAGTCGGCTTCGTTCTCAGTGTTGACAGTGGTGCTTCCACTTTTTTACTTTCTTTCTTTTCTTTCTTTTTTTCGTCTTTTTGCTCCCCTTTTTTGTTTTTTTCCCTTTTTCTAGTTCCCTCTCACTCTCGCAAACGTCTTTCAAGGCGAGAGGGACGCGGCAGCAACGAAGTTTGGAATCTCATGTCAGTATAACTCATCCCCTGATGAAGGGAGGACCTCCCCCGAAACTGTTGGGAAATAAATATATTTATCCTTGTTAACAACGCTCCCGTTGTGCCATATATATATATATTATATATATATATATATATATATATATATATATATATATATATATATATATATATATATATATTGTCACGTAAGAGTGAGGGTAGCCCGAAGACAGGAGACCGGGAGGTTAGTATAAATAGAAGGAGATCCGTTTATTTGGCGGACTTGCGCCCACTAAAGGAAAACACACACCGGCTTAGCGGGAGGCGAACAGCGCGTTCGACGGCCGTCGGGTAGCAGAAATGTCCCACTGGAACGCAAGGCGCGTTCGACGGCCGTCGGGTAACAGACATGTCCCACTGGAACGCAAGGCGCGTTCGACGGCCGTCGAGTAACAGAAATGTCCCACTGGAACGCAAGGCGCGTTCACCATCCGAGATACAGTCGCCATAGCGTCTGGCGCTATCTCGTTATGAACGAATGGTCGACGTTCGGGCCATGATCTTCGCAGATGAGTCGCGGTGCAGCCTGGACCACGATAAGGCCGCGTGCCGGCGGTATCGGCATGCGCAACACTATCCGCAATAAGCCTCGCGGCATTACTCCCCTCCTCAACGTAAGCATCGACCCGGTGCTTTGTTTAAAATAAAACCAAAACAAAAGGACAGCCTGTGCGAAAGTAAATGGCAAATAAGCACGAATCACGCACACATAAACAAAACAAGGGATGCAAACAGGGAGCCTCCTTTAGCGCGCATGATAGGGCTTCAAACGGGCGACGTGTACCACTTCTTGTCGTGCGCGGCGTCGTTGGGATGAGCTAGCCCCATCAGGGACCACTTCATAGTCTACTTCACCCACTTGACGGATGACTTTGTATGGGCCGAAATAACGGCGCATGAGTTTTTCGCTTAATCCTCGGCGGCGAATGGGCGTCCAAACCCAGACTTTGTCACCTGGCCTGTATGTTAAATCGCGTCTCCGCAGGTTGTAGCGTCTTGCGTCGTTTCGCTGTTGGTCTTTTATGCGCAGACGAGCAAGCTGCCGGGCTTCTTCTGCGCGCTGAAGGTAGGCGGCCACGTCTAGGTTGTTTTCATCGGTGACATTAGGCAGCATGGCGTCCAGGGTAGTAACGGCATCCCTCCCATGGACGAGATTAAATGGTATCATTATTGTGGTCTCCTGCACCGCGGTGTTGTAGGCGAAGACCACGTAAGGCAGAATTAAGTCCCAGGTCTTGTGTTCTGTGTCCACGTGTGTCGTTGTCCAGGGCGTGGCCGTGGTGCCTGAGATGAGAAGCCATGCAGTCCTATCCGCCTGTAGGGGCAGTGTCGAAGAATGTGGCCGGCCTCACCGCAGTGAAAGCATAGGGGACGGTCGTCGGGAGTTCTCCAGGTGTCGCATTTTCTTTGGCTCGGGCGTCTCTCGTATGTAGGGTGAGCGGGTAAGGGCGGACGGCTACTTGGGGCTGCAGCGTACCGTCGAGGACTGGGCTCGTTTCGTCGGGGTGGCCTAGTGCTCACTGCAGCGGCGTAAGTCATTGCTTCGGCCTCTGTTCGAGTCGTCGCTGATGAAGAGCCAAGCGCCTGCTGGACTTCATCACGCACTATGTCCAAGAGAGATGCTCCTTGGGGGGGCTGGGGGGTAGGAGGTAGCAATCGGCGTAGTTCTTCCTTAACCACTTCTCGAATAGCTTCCCGCAGATCGTTGGTGGTTAGCCCACCTCGAATCGGTTCCGAGTAGAGCGAGCTGAGCTGAAACGGGCGGTTGTATTGCCGAGTCCGGGCGTCCAGGGTCCTTTCTATGGTGTGCGCTTCTTCAGTAAATTCGGCGACTGTTTTTGGGGGGTTCCTTATGATACCGGCGAAAAGCAACTCCTTCACCCCTCGCATTAGGTATCCGACCTTTTTGTCTTCGGTCTTGTCTTGGTCCGCTCGCCTAAAAAGACGTTTCATTTCTTCGACGTACACGTTTAGGGTCTCATTGGGCTGTTGGGTCCTCGATTCTAGCAGCAGCTGGGCCCTTTCTTTTCTCATGATGCTGGTGAAGGTCCTGAGCAACCCATTCTTCAAAAATTCCTATGTGGTCTGTGTGGTCTCATGGTTTTCATACCACGTTTTGGTGGGGCCATCCAGGGAAAAGTAAACATATCGCAGCTTCATTTCTTCATCCCACCTGTTTATGGTAGCCACGCGCTCGAATTGGTCGAGCCATTCTTCTGGGTCTTCAGCGGCATAACCATGGAAAGTTGGGGGCACCCGCGGCTGCTGCAGCATGACAGGGGTAGGTGATTGCGGGGTGCTCATGGTGGCTGTGGAAGCGTCCTTTCGTGGTCGCGTGGGGTCCGGTAGCGGTCCCAGCTCAGGTGGCAGGTTTCGGAGGCGGCGACTGCTTCGAGTATCTGTGTCTTCAGCGTCCTCGTTCTATGCAGTGGCTGTTTTTAAGGTCGTTTTTGTGCATACCCCGCACCTCCACCAGATGTCACGTAAGAGTGAGGGTAGCCCGAAGACAGGAGACCAGGAGGTTAGTAGAAATAGAAGGAGATCCGTTTATTTGGCGGACTTGCGCCCACTAAAGGAAAACAGACACACTGGCTTAGCGGGAGGCGAACAGCGCGTTCGACGGCCGTCGGGTAGAAAAAATGTCCCACTGGAACGCAAGGCGCGTTCGACTGCCGTCGGGTAACAGACATGTCCCACTGGAACGCAAGGCGCGTTCGACGGCCGTCGGGTAACAGAAATGTCCCACTGGAACGCAAGGCGCGTTCACCATCCAAGATACAGTCGCCGTAGCGTCTGGCGCTATCTCGTTATGAACGAATGGCCGACGTGCGGGCCATGATCTTCGCAGATGAGTCGCGGTGCAGCCTGGACCACGATAAGGTCGCGTGCCGGCGGTATCGGCATGCGCAACACTATCCGCAATATGCCTCGCGGCAATATATATATATATATATATATATATATATATATATATATATATATATATATATATATATATATATATATATATATAATGTCTAGCCAGTAGAAGATTACTCGAACACGTTTGTTGCATTTCCGTCGGCGTCGGGTTATTTGCCTACCTAGCGTTGGACTTCAATGCACGCGGCCCCTATGTCACGTGAATAACAACTGGCACATCGATTACAGTCTGTTTGCAGTTCGTTCCGTGTGCATGCAGAATTCACGCAAAGGCGGGCTTTCACATGTCCACCTAAGTACGTAAACAAAAACTTTATAAATCTGCTTGACAAAACTGGGAGAATGACCAGTTATTTACGCGTGTATTAGGCGTGGTGTGAATGGGCAAAATTTAATTATCTCGAGCAGCTCACGATGTTTACTATCATGAGCGGCGGAAACGTCAAGTGGAGCTCCATCTGCAGGTTGAATCAGCAGTTTTGAGTGTCGCGTAAAACTGGATTACGTTTCGAGCAATGGTGCTGTGGAAAGCGGTCCGAAGTAATGACAGGATGATATTTTTAACGTTGGTTATCTCTTTAGGAATGTTTAGTGTTAGCGTGCCTTTGGAAGGGCGGTTCAACTTGTTTATTTGAGCGTTAATCACGTAGCCGGTAAGCCTCACGTTATTATAAATAATAATCAAATTCCAGTATAAAAGATGGCGGTGAGCTCGGCTACAGGTGTCCGCTTAGCCAAACCATAAATAAGTACCCCGAGTAGACCGACAACACTGTAGCAACGCAAATGTACCTTAAAATCAGTAAATGAAATGCACGAGTAGTCTGCATTGCCTCCATACCTGAATTATATTATAAAAATAAAAAAGGCAAAAAAATTGCCAGAAAGTACACCCAGGCGGAATTCCCACTGCCAACCTTCTGTAGGCATAGTGAGTAAATTACGTTCTTGTATTCAATTTTGACAATGCATAAAAATAGAGAGAAATCGTAACAGAGAAGCGTATTCGGGGATGCCTCATTTTTTATGTAATATGTGGAATGCACAAAAACTTATGCATACTTTGCATTTGCTGCGGATTTAGTGCAAGGTCCTCAATTTTATTTATAGCTAATAACAATACCGTGTTTCTGGCGAGCAAGCCACCAAGTCATCGTGCACTACCTGTACCACAACAATTCTTCGTACACTCGTGCCTTCTAACGACTGCGCACAGCTGACACCAAAAATGAATGCTTCATACAGGAATGTTAAAGAATACTTATACGACAACAAATAGAGTATTTGCGTTGCTGCCAAAAAAATGCAGTGAACTGTTTTTAATATTTTCGTTTGCCGCCTCATGAGTGTCGTGCACTGTTTAAGTCGTTAACTCCTCCTGACGTATGCGGACGCTATTATATCACAAAAGACAGGCATTAAGCATTTTGCTTGCGGGGCATCCTTCCTGAATTCGTAAATTGCCGTTCACTTCTCTCAGTTTTTTTCTAAAACGACGATTTGCTTTCGCTCAGTAGCCTATTAGGGAGTTTGCTCTCGCGGGAGACAAGTTTTCCTTAAAGTAACCGACTTCAAGGCGTGGACTGAATGATTTGAAGTAGTTACAGGAGCACGATCCCATGTTTAGAGCTTTTACTCTTTGGAGGATTACCAGACTACTTTCAAAGTTTGTACTGCTCCGTTGCCCCCTCTGCGCACAGTCTGTTTTGACTGATGCGCTGTAGCTACTTCCAGCATGCAATGTAGGCTCAGGGGAGCTTGCCGGAAGCAGTCCTGTCAAGCTGGCCCTCTTCATTAGGCTGAGCTACCCGGTACAATGGAAAGTAGATTATCGAAGCTTTCAGCTGGAAACAACGCACGTTATCTCTCAATAGCGTGACTTGTAAATGAACAAAGTTTCTGGAAGAATCACGGCGTCGCACCGCCAAATATGGGCACCAATTTTTTTTGTATCGGTGTCAATTCCCACAAATGGCCTTCCCAGGACCAAGCGGTGTCATCCTGAATAGCAATCTCGCCCACATGCAAGCTTGGCTTGGAAGAACCTGCACCGATCAGGAGAGTTGGATCCATTTACACAGCCCCCGTTTGCAAATTGAAGCTTCAAGGTACATCAATGTGCGATTAAAACTAACATCTACTGATTAGAATTTGCAAGGAGTTTGGTGAGACACCAGGAGCAATACATTGTTGCCTCCTTTGAGTGTGTAAGATGGTCTCGCGCAGTGAAGTGCTTGACGAAGAAACTCATAATGCTACCGCTCCTTCGTATAGCAGTGAAGCAGCCAGGCTCTGAGTTGGTTTGTTATTATGAAGAAATCGTCTCAGCAAAAACATGGCATGACAGTGAAAAATATTCTTGTCGAAACGCTGCCTCAAATTCTGATCATTCGGAAAAAAGAAACAGCCATGGTTGTTTCATTTTTCGGAGCGGATTTGTTTCCCACCAGCCTTTCGCATGGAGAAAAGCCGAAACAGCTGTCCAGGTGTACCTATATTTTGATACATATTCCAGATAGAAGATCTTGGAACGTCCACCAAAGATACTTCAGCCCTCTTCAGACTCTATAGTGTTCCATCTAATCACAGCCCTTGCTTTCATCTTTTGTTTCACAGCGAAAGTTTTTATGAGATCACAACATGGTTTACGTGCGTGCCGTAGTTGTCCGCTGCCGGCATCGCCACCGGTGTCCATAACCACTATCGCACGAAGTAAAAACCAAAAACTCAGTAAATTAAAACACCAAGAACCCAACGAGATTCGAACCCGGGCTCCGGATGCGTGCCAGTCCAGCAATCTGCCACTAATACAAACTGTTTTTTTTTATAACTGAGCCATGTTGGTGCTTATAGCTCGTTTGCAAAGGCTTGATGTCGGGAAAGGAATCGCGTTATATGATTAATGAAGTGCTTTAGAACAGCAAAAGAACAAACTGATGTTACATAATGCGAATTGCGCAACGAGTGGGTCGAGGAATACTCCAACCTTTTACAAAAGCTTAATCTTGTTCACCTATATTAACTGTGACGCATACCCAATGTGGGAGATTGGCCGATTACAAAATCTTCGGGCATAATTCTTTATCGTAGACAGCCACAGCACAAAAATATTGCGCAATGTTTTTTGTAAGTGTGCAGCGTACCAAGCTTCTCCGAAGAATGGCGAAAGATGTCATAGGGAATGCTTGCTTACTACACAATGATTTACGGCACATTGGGCAACGTGCAAGTTTACTTGCAGCAAATATCCAAAGAGTGTTGAAAAACGGCTCAGAAAGGCCACTCTTTCAGCTTTTGATGTGAAAGTGCTGCGCGTTTCGCACAGGCTTGGCGGCTTTTCGTCGTTAACAGCAAACATGTTCTGTAGTCCACAACAAACACACATCATCGGAAGCTTCCCAGCGTTCTCCCGAATACCACTCAAGTCTATAGGCACCACGTGCCACTCGTGTTCTATGAAAACAAGCCACGGCGAAAGACAACAAACACGGGGACGCTCGACGCCCTTCACAAATGATTGGCTTAGACAAACCACAAGCATCAACCAAAAACCATCGTCACCGTTTCCTGTAATTAGGGCGTGCAAGCGCATACAAATGCTCCCCCGTTGGTGATGGATGGAGCGGCACACAGCACAGACGCCAGCTAAAGAGCTTTAAATCACCCGAGATTCGGCCGGTGGTAGTAGAATGCGTAATTACGCGTTAGTTTCTCTGCCTAAGATGAACAGAGACGTGTCATCTGACCAGCTTTTTCGGACTATTTCTTAGTTTCTCTTACTGCAAGCACTGTCACGTGTTCGAAACTGCGTTGTTCTAGTGCGCTTACTTTGGAAAAAAATGTGGTCATTTTGTTACGCCGGCGACAATCTCATGGTCATCGACATCATTTCACCACTGTCGGGTACTTGAGTCAACTCCATCGCGATAAAGGATAAGTGAAGAAAGTGTTTACAGACTCGGCAAGCAGATACAGATGCAGGCAAGAATACAGACTCGGCAAGTACTATCTGTTACAGGCGAAGTAGCGAGCAATGTTTATTCCCTTGGAACTTACCGCCGCAGTGGCTGCCTTGGAGGAATGGTCAGTATGCGCCTACGCAAACACTACACTAAATAAATCATCTGTTACTAGTTTATTTTCGCGTAAATGGCCTTGACAACTACGAAACTACAACAGGAGTAAAATAACGTCGTTTACGTTGCATAAAAGTAAGGAACTGTATAAGGCTCGTATAGTTTCTTGTAGTTCACTTCTGAATTTACTTTTCTGTATTGATTGCACTTGTCGTGATATGCATGTGTAATCGTTCAAATTTTCCGTGTATTTACACAAGAAACTGTGATGAATTGATGTTTTTATCTAGAAGGAGCAACTTTTAGTCCTATCAGGGGTCACAGTTCTCCGCATAAATCACTTCCTCTCATAAAGGGGCAACTTTTAGACTCCGACGCTTTATTCCTCGAAACTACTGAGGACTAAGAATTGAGCACCAGCATTTAATACCGAAAGGACGAATTGTTCATCTATTGAAGAGTAATAGTTGTAGCAGTGAAGTTATTTTTCAAATAGACAAACTACTGATCAATTTTCGGCCTTTGCGGCCTATAGTGTATCCATAAAGTTCCGGGAAAGAGCTGTTCAGCAACAAAAATGTCACAAGTATTCCAGTAAAGATTTATCATGGTAAAAGTATTCATCTTTCATTGTGAATGAATATTTGATTGCTTGATACGTGGAGTTCAACGGCCCAAAATCACCATACGATTACGAGAGACGCCGTAATGAAGGGCCCCGGAAATTTCGACCACCTGGGGTTCTTCAACGTGCACCCGAATCTGAGCACACGGGCCTACAGCATTTCCACCTCCATCGAAAGTGCAGCCACCCCAGCCGGAATTCAATCCGCCAATTTGCGAGTCGGCGGCCGAGTACTTTAGACAGTAGACAACCGCGGCAGAGACTCAGGGTGAATCAAGTGGTTGGGAACGTCGCTATGAGTTCAGTGCGAGATACTGCAGCGTATACTGAGTCTTGTAAGTGTTTTGCTTTGCGGTCTTGCACATGGGCCCGCTGTTGCAGACGGAGAAAGAAAGAAGAGGCTGAAATGCAGCATGCGAGGCTGGCAGCCATTCGGTGGCACGGTTACATGTAAATATTGTAAATATATAGTTTCGTTTTCCTATTTCGCGTATTTTGACCCTCGTGAGAATTTTCTGGACGAGCGGTGCAAAGGAAGCGCTGTACAACGCAGCTTCTCCGTGGTTGCTCAGCTCGGAAGTTTTCAAGATCAAAAACGACCCACCGATGCCACGACTACTCTTTTATCGGTCACTATATATAACGCCTGCGCCAGCCACAACACTGTGAACGCACACTCTGCCACATTAGAAAAGTACTGGCATGCTCTGCGGTACGAATGAAGCCGACGTCGAAGATAGGAAAGCTAACTACAAACGTACCAGTGTGATTAATTGATATGACCCGACTTTCATGCACTGTGCCACGTAACAATACAAAAATTTACTAACGTCTTGTTGTACTTGCTCCGTTTTAGGTAGAGAGAGTGGCGTTGAAGTCTGAACTCAATTGACTTCGTTAATCGTTGCGACTGCGCCGTGATCTTGAATTTTTTGTTTCTATTCTGACATAGGTAAAGTCTATAGTGCACTCAAATAGATGTCTTTAGTACATACGGAACAGCACGGCTGGAAGAAAGACGTGCTAGGGACTTGCTACTGTATGTCGATTACTTTGTGAAAAATAATTCTTCGAAGAACACACGGTGTGACTAATTCAATGAGAAAACTGCGTGCGACGTGCAAGGTTCATCATTTCACAGAGATTCTCATCCTACCTTGTCAACCACGTCGGTATTTGCCTCCATCTCGCTTGAAATCCTCCTAGGCAAAATGGTCGCGTAAAAGCTTGTAAATGCAATTTAGGCAACATGAGAGGCCGTGACGTCGTGTGCGTGGAGACACATATATAAATATATAGTGTATCTGCGTATCTGCAGAGGCCACTCACTATCCCGGTTTGTCAGAACCTCGAAGTGGCTTGAGGGAAAAAGAGGAGATGGTGTCAATATTGAATTTGGTGGGTCCTGTCATCTCTCCTTGATCACAAAGAGTCGCTCCGACAACTCAGTAGGACATTTATTCGCTTTGCTAGGCTGTCAGAATGAAAACATAAAATATAAAGGAAAAAGCTTGGAGGGTTGATATGCGAAAGCAAGAAAGTCGCGACATGGAACGAGCGCATTGAAATTTCACGATGAGTTAGGGGACTGCGACGGGGCTGAACGCACATCTTACGTATAGTGTTTGCGTGTCAATGCACGAAGGACACGTGGCATTTGCGCACTGCTCCTTTCGATTCTGATCACTGCCAATGGAATCTAGCAAATAGACGGATAATACAATACGCATATTCAAGCATGTACTTAGTCTTGACAAAACTTTGAACCAGAACTTTCATCGCTTCTCTGGCAGAGCCATAGTCAGCAGTGCGTGAAGAGTCAGCTGCAACTTATCCAGCACAACAGTAATGGGCCTGTTGTCATCGCAAGCTTACCAGTAATGTTCTCTCGCCGACATATGTGAAGTAACCAAACGTGCTATCCCTGAGCTTACCGCACGGGTGGTTAATGACTTTGGTCCAGAATATGAAACCTTGCTGCTAAGACAGGTGAGACAACAAAATAATGCGGCTTTTTAGACAAACGATTCCAGTAAACTTTAGTCTGCATTGTCGAAATGTCAAAATATGTATGCAATCTTCTGTACAAACTGGCACACTCTGCAAAGTACCGTTTGTTATTAAATGAAAAAAGCAAAATTAAAATATCTACTCGCCTTCAGGAATGGCTCTTAAGGTAAAACAAAAAAAGAGAGTTCATTAAGCATGATCACATGGCTGAATGACCAATGAAGTTCACCAGAGACTGCAGTCATGCTAGTACCTACTGTAAAATCGCCAACAACGACAGCGACGACGACGTTCTGTTTGACTTCATGAAAGTAAACCGTTGTTTCCTAAAAGAAGTGAGAAAATTTGTTCATTTGTGAGGCCAAGTCGGCAAATTTAGGCTGTTTTAACAGCGGGACTGTTTATGCTCGATGTTATGGCGTAAAGAGTGAACAAAAACTATCGCCCTTATAGTCGACTCTGCCTTCAAGTGAGTTGCTCAGCTGGTATGCACTCTTTTCATTTTCTTAAGACTTTCCAAGGTAAATCTAACTTTCAAGGTTGTGCTGCTTAAATAATATTAGTTAAAATCAAATTATTACTGTAATAATTATTAGATTGCTGTAAAGAACAGAGTAATTAATCGATCAACTCATGTTGCCATCACGACACTTCGCCAAGCAGTATAGTTGGCTAAGGTAGCTGCTTCGCACTAGTTGGCTCATGTCTAAAAAAAGTTTGTTTTTATGTTTAAAAGCTGGCTAAGAACAGTGCAATAATTTCAGTCAACACAAGTAGAAGATACCTTATTGAACCGGAAAAATTACTTGTAGTAAATGTTTATTACCTTTAATTTGGCCCACCTTTTAGTTTATTTCTGTAGCAAAATAAAAACTTCTGCTGCAATCATAATAAAGTTTTAAAAAGAAGAAACAGTGGGTAAAAAAAGAAAGAAATAATATCAGACATTACTTAAAAATATTTATTGTAAAATGCAACGAAATGGTCGCGTAAATTTCGGGCCATTGCCACTGGGACGCTGCTTCGTGATTTCCCAAGGGATGCGTAGGAATACTGTGAGACGATCGTCTAAGGACCTCTTTGTTTTTCGATGCGTGCCTCAGGTCTAATAAACCAGAAAAAAGAGCTTTCTGGCTCCATTTGGGTGCCATCTGGAGCGTGCTTAGAATAGACCACATGGAGCAGGTCTACGCTTTATTGATCTATTTCTGCTTAGTTAAAATATCGCTAATGTGTAGGCGTTTGATTGCACGCACTTCTTCTTACATATAAGCTCAGCTCCTTTATTGCTTACTCAGGCATGTGTATTTGTGATTTGTACGCTTCTGAATGGAAAAACCCCATAATAGATTTGCTTTTATCCTTCCTTCTTTAACTTCGGTGTCAGGCTGTGACAATCGCGCTTTAATTTTGCCATATTGCTCAAGCACGGGGTGTAGTTAACTCAGGTTCAGGCTTCTCAATATGATTTGTGTTTGAGGTTTGAGCATCGTGGCACGTTGAGTATTTGTGAAAGCTCACCGGCTCAGTGGTGACAGTCATGTAGCCAGCACCTTTATTAGGCGCAACCATCTATTGAAGAGCGCGGCTGTTTGAACTAGAGGTTGTGCCGTCCATCATTTCAGTAAACGAACATGTGCTTGTGCCACACAAAGTGGGTTTTGGCTAAGCTGCTCCTAACATATATATAGCATAGCCATGCATAGTTTAGTGTAGCAAGTGGATGGGGCAGTAAAGTGAAAAATGAGAAGGAAAAAAGGAGGGAGAGCATAAAGCATGGCGTAGCCTTGTGTAGTATAGATTGATTGATATATGGGGTTTAACGTCTCAAAACAACCATGCGATTATAAGAGACACCGTAGTGTAGGGCTCCGGAAATTCCTACCACCTGGGGTTCTTTAACGTACACCCAAGTATGAGCACACAGGCCTACAGCATTTTCGCCTGCACCGAAAATGCAGCAGCCGCAGCCGGGTCTCGATCCCGGGACCTGCGGGTCAGCAACCGAGTACGTAAGCAGCCATTAGACCACCGCGGTGGGTATCCTTGTATACTATAGCTTAGCAAGAGAATGTTGAGGGGGACGTAACGGTTTGGAGGACTCATGGAAGGGTAATAAATGGAAAAGGAGGAGGTGATAGTTCCGTGTTACCCACATGATCCCTCGTTTAGCTAATCAATAAGTATTACGTAGCTAAACTGAAGGTAATTCATTTTCGTAAAAGAATATCACATTGTCATCGATTCTTCAGTAGAGCGTGTACGAAGTCTTAGCTAGGAGAAGAGTACTTCACGAGAAACTTTGTTCCCTTCTGGGGAACGGTTGTAATGAATAAGCAGCTGATAATACTTGCAGTAATAAATGGCGTCTCTCATAATCGTATGGTGGTTTTGGGACGTTAAAACCCACATATCAATCAGTAACAAATGCTTATGAAAAAGTTGTTATACCGCCTGGGTACTGTGACTGACTTTGAAAGGCAGAATGAAGGAGCAAGCAGAGAAAAAGAAATGGCTCTGTAAAGTGCAATACATGCTTGAAAGAAGACAGCTTCGAGTTTCATGGCAGCATCGTGGCTGAGTGAAACGATTACTTTTCGACTGGGACGCTGCGTTTGACAAACGATTCTTACTTCACTTCGCATCAAAACGGTAAACAAAAAAAAGAGCTAGCGTATATTTTTAAAGCGCAGCGTAAACCGGGCATTTCAGCTGTTCGAAACCGCCACACCGAAGAGGACGTTTACGACGAGGGAAGACAATGCGAAAACGACACCCCTCCGTGCCACGTTTTTGTTCCTTATATTTGCGAAACACAAGTGTATAAAAAAGCGAGAGCTCACGGAAAAAGGTGCTCTAAGAGGCGTTTGAAGAACGAGGTATCTTGAAGATGAAAGTTTAAAAAGGAATCTCTTCAATCGGTCCTTCGAAAAGTGGCGGGCGTCCTGTCGTGGCTTGCATACTTTGTGAATTTCTTTTCTCGTCTTTACTAGTTTTTGTGTGCGTTATAAAAGAGCCGCCTCCCGTCACTTGGGTCAATTAGTAAAAAAAGAATTTATTTGTGTCCAAATGTTTTTACTCATGTGCTTTTTCTTTTTTTCCCGAACCATCCAAGCTACGATTTGTGGTTCCCGCTCCAGTTGTGCAGTTTTTTCAGACACCGCAGCTATTGATCATTGGAACGCAAAAACACATTCTTTTTTCCTGGAAGAACCCACTGGTTTTTTGATGGCAGGAAAAAAAACAAGAAAGACTTATGGATAATGCAGGGATTTGTCTTATAGTTTTGTTGTAAAGTGAACTACTTTAATGTATGATGCAGAAGCGTCCTCTGCTTCCAAAATTGCACATGAAATACAATGTTCTCAAAAACAGCCATCGATGACGAAGGCGTATTGCAGCAACCTAATGCCAATATAGACATATACTTATGGCAAGTACGAGTCAATAAATTATAAATTCTGCTTTGCAACACTGGACTTTAAAATGAATGGAACTGTTTTTTATAAAATAATTGTGATACAACCATTACTATAGAAAATAGATAACGGAAAGTAAAGTTAAACAAAACAATGAAGATATTACATTTTTAGTGTTTTTTTACTGGCTCCTTTTCAGCCGATAATAGTGTCAGATTAGCTATATGAATGGACCGAATACTAGAAACAAGACGGCATGATGCGAAAGAAAGCTGTCGCAATACGAGATATTGAGGTAAATGCTTCTCAGAATGGTGATTTCGATTGTGGATTTAAGAGAGTAGGGCGCAGCATGAGCTGCATATTTCCGGAGTGTCTGCGAGCGTATTTCCTCATAGGAACGCAGACTTGGCATGTATGTATGTATGTATGTATGTATGTATGTATGTATGTATGTATGTATGTATGTATGTATGTATGTATGTATGTATGTATGTATGTATGTATGTATGTATGTATGTATTATGTATGTATGTATGTATGTATGTATGTATGTATGTATGTATGTATGTATGTATGTATGTATGTATGTATGTATGTATATATGTATGTATGTATGTATGCATGCATGTATGTATGTAAGACCCACAGTTTCTACGCTTTTCTTGCGACCAGAGAGCATGTTTTATACAGAGCACCAGCTAGCACAAGTGTATGTCCTAATGTACTTCACATAATGATTCACATCCACATTAGAGATGGAGCAATATACACAGGGCGGAATGTATACATGGCATGCACAGCACTCGACAAAATAAAGCACCTAAACCGCACCGTAGTAGCATTGCACAAAAACACTTTCCACTTTCCAAAAGTCAATTCGTTACGCGGAACCGCCATGCTGGCCGCACTCTACGATTTGGCGAAGAGACCAGTTCGAAACGTTATGCACGACGTATTTGTGCTCGCGACGCGCTGCTTCGAAATGTCATTGACCGCATGCACTCTAGAACGGACCACCATGACAACAAATGTGCCTAAGACAGAGTACACGTCAATCACTTCGCCTTTTGTGTCAGCGTAGGCAGGTGTTCCGCATCTCGTGTCGGTGTCGTGCTGTGTACAAGAGAAACGAATGTCATTCATCGTTAGCGTGACATCGGTAGGTGAGGTGCTGCACTACAGAACCAGTTTGTTTTCCTCGCGCGCGACATATTCGATCAGTGTCCGTTGTAACAATCCGGAAGACGAAGCGTAGCCCATACGTTTACACGAAGACAACGAAGTGAATGCTCAAATAAAATATGTGAAACAGATACAAGGCATGCGAAGAGCAAAACATAGCCACTCGATGCCACTAGTAGATTCGCGTGTAGCATTGTACCGAACTTGCGAATGTCCTAGTAATTGAAGCAATGCCTGGCAGCAACCTTTGGCGTTATGTTGGAACTGATTGCCATGACCACCAATGAATTGGGGATTTGTGGCGCGTTAGGTAAGCTGTGTGCAATCTGGAGTGCACAGAAGGCTGACGCTTCAGCTTATAAACATGTTCCAGTGGAGAAACCACTCTGAGGTGCACGGGCGTTCTCGCAATCCTCCATGTATATAGTGAACCACGGCCGTGGCCGCCGGAGGTCGCACAAGCGTTTTCGTGCTTAGGGATGGAATGTCTTTGCCGCTAAGTCACAAAGGTTGGTTAAGTTTAAATATATCGAAAGAATCTCGAAGAAAACACGAGTATTGCTGAGTACGAGTGTTTCTCACACAAACGTGCGCTGGAATGTGAAGTCTAAATGAAGGCAAGCTACAGGAAGTGTCAGAAAGTGCTCACAAAGCCATTTTGGGAGGTAATCATATATGAAACATAAACACAGAGACTAAAATACATTAGGCTATAGTTCTCCGCAAATTAAGTAGTGAAGGAACAACAATGACGGATCTAGGCCCATTGTGCGCGGACGATCATTGCTTGACACCATGCATGTTATCGCGTTAGTAAATATTCACAGAGCCCAATGGTCCGACCACAGTAAGAACGAAAGAGAAGTCACACCGACTATTAGCTATTGCGCAACTCCATTTTAAAAGCGAAATCTATTATGAGATCAAAACTCAGGTCACGCGCGTAGTTGTCCGCCACCGCCGTTGCCGTCCATAACCACTTCACACTCCTATATATCACCACTTTTCTTCACCCCCCCCCTATTTTTTTGTGGCGCAGTGCTTAAATTAATTACGTGGTTGTACAAGCACCCAAAGCATCTATAGTGGCTGACGACGATGGGGAATTATGAGCAGCATTCTCTATGCTATTTTTCGTCATTCTTCTGAGAAGCGTTGTATCCGCTAAACACTTGCAAGGAATTTTGTGCCAATTCTCTATGCAGTGGCTGACAACGATGAGAAATCATATACCTGAAGTGGGTATGCGCTACATTTATAGGTGATCAAGAACAAGCATTTGTAATGGGTTGGGGCATTGGACGACCCACTCGTTACGCTATTTGCATTGTATGACGCCTGGTTGTTCTTTTGCTGTTCTAAAATGCTTTATTACTCATGTTAACGCGATTCCTTTCTCGACATCAAGCCTGCCTAAGGCCAGTTTGTGATCATGTCCCAAACACCACCGTAGCTCAGTCCATAAAGAAGGAAAAAAAACATAATAGCTCAAATACTGGCACGCAGCGGACCCTGGTTTGAGCCTCCCTGTGCCCTTGGTACTATTTTTTTTTCTAAATTCATGCGAAGTGCTTACGGACACCGGTGGTGGCGGTGAACAACTATGGCACCGCGCATGACCCGAGTTTTGATCCCATAACAGCTTTTGCTGTAAAAAAAAAGTTTCGAAGAGTAGTTGAAAAGAAAAATAAAGGATTCAGCGTGACAATTCCTTCGTGACAATATCCTGTTTTTGGCACTATAAAATCTTACAATTACTATAGAAGACTTCACCAGCACCTGATCTTATAATATATGATGTTTTCTCAATAAACTTTGGCTTGTAAACTTAAACATGGGCAATTCGGCACGCCAAATTCGTGGTGAATACGCGCCGGCTGACACATTGCGTGATTATTAAGGCGAAAGAAGCCTTATGCCTCATGAAATGGCGACAGTGACCGGCGTTCCGCGTCGGCGACGTCAACACCAGTGATGGCAAAAATCATTGCCTGAGCACATCATCTAGACGTCATTATGAAGTCCTCTTGGCGTCAAGTGACGTAACGTCACATGATGATGCCATCACATGCCGTCGTAGCTCTGTCAAACATGCGGCGATCACGGAGGCACTGCTAAACCAGGTGAAGTGTCTACGATTCTCGGAATGCACGCAGTGAAAAATCACGTAAGGTGCACAGAGCTTTCGTAGGATGGGTAAGCAGGATGAATACATCGACTGAGAAGAATAAAAAAAAAACATCTTTTTCGACTTCCAGTCCTCTTAGGTGAGTGCACAAGGGACCCTGTGAGTTCTCATTTGTGAAGAACACTAAGAAATTACTAGATCAATCAAGCTCACAACACGCCGTAATAATTTCATCTAGATGTGTGCTCTCAGAGTTGAACGGCTTACAATCGTTCCCCTTCAAGGGAGCCAATGTGCCGCGCCTTAGAGCAGCGTCGTTCATAACACAATATACGACTCAGCAGAGCGCTCACAAAGGATTGGTAGCCGAGTCTCTAGCCGAGAAGAAGGTTGACGATCCATCAACCCGTTGATTCTGAAGCTGGAGTTCGGCGTCTGGAATCGAGGAGGGGTGGGCTGTATTTCATGCGGAGTGAGACACGGGAGTGGGGTAAAGGGAAAGTGTGCAGGCTTTCATACTTCATTCTTTCCCCTTTTTTTCTCTTATTTATATGACGCTGTTGATGCAGACGACGGTTATGGGAGCCCGACCGTCTGAGATTCTCTACGCAGCGTGCAGCGATCGCTTCGAATGACACGGCACTCCCGCTCGGGCCTGTGCTTTTTTCTATTTGCCAGATTGCATCAGCTGTAATCCTTCTTAGTTCCTGCTGATCTACTTCTCGTGTGATGTCTCTCAATGCTTCCTGCTTCCGTAACTTGTGTGGCTTGTTGTAAAATCGAAGCATTTCCTAGCGAACTCATTCGTCCTTCAGCGTATCTATCCGTCTACGATGCAAATTTAACACCTCACGAGAATACAGGAACAGAAGATAACCGGCTGTTTCCGCCTGCCTGTATGTTTTAAAAGCTAGTGCTTATTCTGTTGTACTGTAACCAGCCAGCTAACGTAGTGGCACACATCGTTTGACCGGTAGCATAGCCTCCGTGTCTCATTCTAGTAATTTCACAAATGCCTCCGACCGTTCCGCTTTCCCCCATCGTGCCAGTCACCCTTCATTCTTTGTGGTCATCGAGACCTGTCAACTTTGAAAGACCAAGACTAACTTTCTGAATTGGCCAAAGAATTTCTTTTCATACAGGTACAAATGATATTGCATTCTTCATCTGCTCATTTTGTTCGGCACTGCGTGATCACCATTAAAGAAAGTTTAACGAATCCAAACTTTGAGCGCAGACGCATTTTATAAAATTTCTTTGGGCAGCCCTATGGGGTCGTTGAGGGTGCAGGCCTCGTAGGAAACACCACGCTAAGGCTTGTGATGAGAAATAGCGTGGCGGACTGAAGGAAGTAGTGAGAAACTATAAAACACCGAAATGCATCAGCCACTCACTGTTCCGGAGATGTTACCGAAAGCAGCGGGGCCTTGTAGGACACAAGTGACAGACGCGTACGATGACTTGTCATCCCGAGGCTTTTTTGGTTTCCAGAATCACGTGGCCGTAATTGCCCAAAGAGTTCGCTTGACACGTTGCACACCCGAGGCCTGACGGCGGAATCTGTGAGCCTCGTGATTCCACAAGAAGCTCAACACAAATGGAGACTGCTTGATTTCCTTAATGTATGTACGTGATGGCCACCGGATTGCCATATGAAAAATTACATTCGCGGTGAGAGTGCCAACGTAGCCTTTCATTTTCTTCTCACCCACAAACACGCTCACACATGCAGGCACTCTCGAGTACTCTTGCCCTTATCGTCGTGACGTTTACGGCTTTCTTATTTGGCACCTAGCGCGTTGGAAACTTTGGGATGAACCCACGCCTCGTTCTTATCACCATAATTTGTCAAATTTGCAGCGGCTTCGCTCGTAACAGTTGTCCATTCCTATCACACGTGTGCCCACAGACGTGACGCAGCTTTTCGGAGGAGAGCTGACGCTCCTGGTAACAAAAGCAGACAGTGGCGTTTGCGCTGCGCTCACCCTAGATTTCTCTCTCCCCCCTCCAAAAAAAAAAAGGCAGATGAAGCCGGCATCGTCCAGGCACTACTTTCAAACGTCAGTGCCGGGCCTTGCGTTTGCTGATTGATACGTGGAGTGTAACGTCCCAAAACCATCTTATGATTATGAGAGACGCCGTAGTGGAGGGCTCCGGAAATTTAGACCACCCGGGGTTCTTTAACATGCATCCAAATCTGAGCACATGGGCCTACAACAATTCCGCCTCCATCGAAAAGGCAGCCACCACAGCCGGGATTTGATCCCGCGACCTGCGGGTTAGCAGCTGAGTGCCTTAGCCAATAGACCACCGCGGCGGGGCAACGCCTTGTGTTTGCATATAAGGTCCAAAGAGAAGTGTAAAGTATGCCTTAGCACCCAGCTGCATCTTGATTTTGAAGTATTCTGAGCAAGAACCCCTCCCGCGGAAGCTCTCGTGTGTGCACAAATACGTGAGATCTGAAGTCGTGCACGGGTTCTTTTTTGAATGAGCTGCACAAACAATTCGAAACAGTACTAGAATCGGTATAGCAGTAAATGCATGCAATCCCGTTTCTCTCGTGACACATTTAAGCTAGTACTAAATTTCGTTTACGTGGGTACCGCTGGAAATTTTGACGGAACTACAAAAGGTCTTTTACTACCAAGGTAGGCAAATGAAGCAATAAAAAATTCGACAGATAACTTCGGAATCGATGTTATGCGAAACAAGGGGGGAGATAGTAACAGTGTTGTAATTTTTTGAGTGAAACATGACGTTAGAGATATGTATTAGTGTTGAATGCACAGACATATGTTAAACAGTCACATGTTTACTGCAGCCTAACGATGTCGATGGCAACATGGCTATTGGCAACACCAGAAGCGGTAAGCGAATATATGGCACTTGTGCCAGTGAGGACCGCGGCCCTGGATACTGCTAGATAAATGAGCTTCATTGGATGGCGATAAATGAGCTTCAATAAATGATCTTCAATGAACGATGAGCGCCCGTGTCCTTCGTGTCCTTCTTGTCTCTGTGTCATCATTTTGTTCTCGCGCTTTAACTATCGTCATGTCATACCAACTAGCCCAAGCTGCCACACATCAAAGAGACAACCAGGCGTCACACAATGCGGAAGCCATGACATGGGGAGATTTCTGCTCTCCCTTAGTAGAGTACCAAAAGCTCTAAAATGTTGAACACTTTTTATAAACACACAATGCGAATTGCGTAACGAGCGAAAAATGGACTATTACAACCCATTACAAAAGCCTCAGGCGTAATTCTTTGCCATCGTCAGCCTAAGCATAAAAAATGCCCGAAATACCTTGCAAGTATGCAGCGGGTACCACGATTCTCCGACGAATGCTGAATAATGGCATAGTGTATACCTCCCTACCACACAAGTATTTTAATGATATATGGCATAGTGGGTACCTTGCATATGTGTTCGTAGGAGTTAAAAAAGATGTGTTCAAAATGTTCTAGAAAGCATTCTTCCATATTTCGCTGGGAATGTGATGCATGCGCGTTCTATTCAGACATATTTTATTTACATACTCTCATATGTGTCTGTTCTATACTACTCTCGAGGGAAAGAGAAAATGGGCATGTTAATGTTCCAGTAATGCAAACTAGCCACCTATAGTTTTGGCGAAAAGAGCAACTTCGTTATTATATGTGCAGAATTTCTTTACGGCTCTACATAGCGAGGATACGACGCCGTGTAGAAGAAAGTTTCAGGCCCGTATTCACTATCACTCCTCGACATAAACTCGACCTCAAGGGATTCTTTATGAGTGTATTGCATTGCGATTTCTGTAACGCGAGAAGCCTAAAGGATCCCTTGAGGGCGAGTTTGAATCGAGGTGCGCTTGTGAATACGGGCCTCAGCCTACACCCTTGGCCTCTGAGGACATGTTCAATGCACATGCGAAGCTCACGTGATAGACATTTCCTTCAGCTTAGCGGCCCACTCCGTTCCCCGTAAAAACGCACGCTTACAACGAAAAGTAAATGAACTCTAGAAAGAATTTCCTACCACCCACAGTACTGACGAATGCTGTTTCTTTATTTATACCCACAACAATATTGGTTACATCAGCTATTGGTTACATCAGGTTACATCAGGCTACATCAGGTTACATCAATATTGGTTACATCAGCCACTATCTTCTTGGGCATGTCGAGTGGTTGTTACATCATCGTTTCCGCTAAAAAAAAAAACTCTTCGAGTATATCCCAACAGACGGATGAAACACGTTACACTGTCGCATACCGAGAAGAATATTCGTACGCTCTCTAATCTAGAAAGTTAACCTCCCGTGTTGGTGCCAGATTAGTTCCGTTCAGTCTTGCGGACATTGCAGGTAACGTCAAGGAATCGAGAACACCTGCATGTGCTCCACGCACCGATGATGATTGCCACTCGATTTGCTGCCTTCAAATTACTTTCTCACGAACTGATTCGGAAAGTGCTACCACTGTCAGTGCTTACGTGGCGCCTTGAACTATATAATAAAACTGGCGTTGATGCGTTAGGCTCGTGCGAGGCATTGTGCGCCCAGACGACGCACGTTACGTCTTCCAACGTCGGCAGCGCTGAGAGAAACTGCCGAGATGCGAGCTTAGCGTGGCTGTTCTATGACACGCTCACTCAAGCAGTTCACGTGCCCGAGACGTCCTCGAAGAACGCCCGAACATACCACGTTGCACCAGTGGGCCACGCCCACGAGGAGCGCCGCTTATCGGGGTCTCCTCAATATATTTTCGATCGCGCGAGCGACCAGCCACCGTACAAGCAGGCACACTTGCTGTCCTAACTCGCCCTTCTTGTCGGACAAGGGAGAGTGGCAGTGAAGGCAGGGGCTGAACGCTGTGCAAAAGAAGCTTTCGCTTTCCCAGATGGTGCCTTCTTCGGACACCATAAGTATAGCCCGAATCGTTAGTCGCCTTCCAACTTCTAAGCCCGTAGTGCGGAGAGGGCACGAAAGGTGTTCACGGAAGCACCGGCAGCGATATTAAAGGCTCCACGCCCGTTCCTGCTGCTCACTCGCGTGGCTTGTTTTCCGACGCTCGGCACCTAAACAAACGAACCAGCCAAAGCGCAGCGTCAAACGTTGTTTCCACATTTATAATTTATGCAGACGTACCCGCCTCGAGTGCTGGGTGGATAACGTTTTCATATATACTAAGCTGAAAGCCATATCAGGTCGTGGCCTGGGTATCTAGATTACATATGAGTGTGAAATTCAAGGCACATTCGAAGTTTCCCTGCAGATTAAAGTATGATAAACATTAATCCAGCGACTCCTCGTCCCTACGTTTGTGAAAACTCTCACAAGGCGCAAGTAACCAAGAATGCGGACCGTGATACAGCGACCGCCTTGGTAGGCGAACTCAAGGAAGTTGCAAGTACAGCAACGCACTACTGAAGCGGAGGCTGTGGGTGAGGCGCTCATCTGAGGACAACTTGACTTATTTTGTCGAATTTAATTTTCGGTTTATACTAGTAGCTCATACTTTAATTTCAAACCATTAAACTTCTCGATGAAGAATATGAGAGGTGTAATGTTCCAAAACCACTGTATGATTATGAGAGACGCCGTAGTAGAGGACTTTAGAAATTTAGGCCACCTGTGTTTCCCACACGGGCCGACAGCATTTTCGCCTCCACTGCAAAAGGCAGCCACCGCACTATACTAACTTTTCCTTCATTCGTAATCGGATTCCATTTGCTGTGACGCACAAACTTATATTTCTACCTTCCGTCTGTAATTTATGCGCTGTCATATGCAGAATAACTTGAGCTATATATTAACGTTCTTTCATGCTTAGATTTCTATTTTTTAGCGTAACACGTATATTGTAGCCAAAGAAGTGTATTTTGTGTCAATCTTCACACCAATATCTCGTGCACACACAGTAAATAATAATAATAATAATAATAATAATAATAATAATAATAATAATAATAATAATAATAATACCAGCACTGTTTATCACCTGTATATAGCTAAAAGTTTGCATGTGTCAAGTGCATGCTCCGTGTTTCCCCTTAACCTTGATTTTCAACTTGGTGGATTATCAGTTTTATCTCGCAAAAATTTATGTAAAAAACTGTCTTCGCAGAATTGGAAAACAGCGTGTGTCCTGAATGTTTAGACATTACAGGGAATGCTGATGTAGTGAAACAATCAGGGTGAACAGTGGAAGTGCCTGACAGGCTGGCCAACGTTTCGATAGCAGGACCTATCTTTCTCAAAGGCGCCATGTCATCCTTGGAGTGTTAGTTTTAAAGGCATTACTAGTAGTACCTATCTTTCTCAGAGGCGCCGTGTCATACTTGGCGTGTTAGTTTTAAAGGGGTTAGTAACCCCTTCAAAACTACCTCGTTAAGTATAACCCCTTTAAAACTAACACGCCAATATCTTTCTCAAAGGCGCCGTGTCATCCTTGGAGTGTTAGTTTTAAAGGCATTAGTAGTATAGACCTATCTTTCTCAGAGGCGCCGTGTCATACTTGGCATGTTAGTTTTAAAAGGGGTTAGTAACCCCTTCAAAACTACCTCGTTAAGTATAACCCCTTTAATACTAGGACGCCAAGGATGACACTGGCGCCTTCGAGAAAGATAGGTCCTCCTATCGAAACGTCGACGAGCCTGCAGTGTCTGGGGCACTTCCACTGTTCCCCTTGATTATCTCACTACGTTGTTTCCATCTGTCGGCTCCTATCTTGATTTAGGAAATGTTGACGGTTGTTTCTAGGGCTGTTTGCGAGCGCAGAGATAGTAGAGAACGAACGCGTGTTTCCTTATCTCATGAACAGCTCACACGCATTTCTTGCGCATTCCATGCAAGCCTCTGGGGCGTATCGGGTCGTATCTTTGGCTCTGCTTGCGATAAGATCTCGGGAAAGCCTGCACATATACGACAGGCAGTGAGACTACATGGCTGCACAAAGGGCCGTATCATATCTGTCAGTAGATAACTGTGCCCGATGCTTAAGCTACTATTGTGGCACTGTTTGCGGTTGTCACCAAAGTGAAACACTTATTTATTGTGAACGTTAATTTGCACCAGCAGCATCTTTCTTCGCCGTGTCAGCTAACGAGAGGCAAAGAGAGACATCGGGCAACTATGCCAATGTGAGAGCAAAGGAGTTTTCTATCCTAAATCACTCCTTGCAAGCGTCGTCAGTTCGTATTTGTCGCGAACCGACGAGGTTTGCGAGCTCAATTGTCGTCACCGCTGATAAAAAAACAGCCAGGAATCCGATTGGTTCAGTCGCGAACGTAACTTTTTCAGTACACCTGCGAATACAACAAGCAAAGACGGAACACCTGACAGAAATAAGCCAAAGACGACGACAATGGTGGTGGCGTGTCGGTGTTCCACCAGGGTTAAAGAATACCTCCCACAGCAGAATATGCACTCGGGCTACCCTCTTTATTACTGCATTCCTCTCTATTGACTAAATCGATTGATTGATATGTGGGGTTTAACGTCCCAAAACCACTATATGATTATGAGAGACGCCGTAGTGGAGGGCTCCGGAAATTTCGACCACCTGGGGTTCTTTAACGTGCGCCCAAATCTGAGCACACGGGCCTACAACATTTATCGACTAAATCGCTGGCACCTTAGTGCTTCTCGGCATCCATCCGACTTTGCCTTTCGGGAATAGAGCTTGTACCCGAACCTCCGTCGGTTGCCTGATGTCCGCCGGCCGCTTTTTTTTTTTTAAGCTGAGCTAGTGGCTCGGCTTCACGTCTCGCATCTTTCCGCTTTCTCTCGTGTACTGTAGCGCCTCTTACTTCTTCTCCACTCCCCGCACGTCTAGCGACAGAAGGTGGTAAATCGCGGCGCGGCTCTAGAAAGATAAAAAATAAAAATAAAAGTTGCTTATTCCAAGGCACCGCACGACTTCGCCGGCAGTTGTTTGGAGGCCGTTGCACTCCCGCTTAAGGGCCCCAGACGGCGGTTGCGCCAAGGAACAAGCAAAGAGAAAAGATGTTTCAGAAAACCACACGGGTACTTGAGTTACGTAGCCACTTTGTATCTTATATTTCTTGCGCTCTTTTCCTATTTACCTTGTATTACGCCTGCTGAACGGAGGTCGGCAGACACGTACACTGAAGAAGTTGAGGTAACATGTGCCACCAGTTTGAATTCCATGCTTGCTCCGGGGAAAGGCGACAAGGCAAAACGTTCCTCTCGCCACAGTCACTCATGTAGCTCCACTGAAAGCGTGCAGCCACCTCGAGTGAAAATGGATAAAGTGACTGTACGTGAACATTTATCTTTTGTTCACTATTATATGTGCGGTACCATTGCTTGAACTTCTTTTTCCCTTACTTTTATTTTGTTGTGAGGGCAGTCTTTCGCTATAAACAATATTCATTGTAGCGAAACGGTTACTCCCAAAATACGTGACCCGTGGAAATCAAGGTGTTGGGAAGCAAGTCGCACTTCAAGCCTTTGACGCGCTGGATAAAAACTTACGTGTGTAGTTTAAGTTTACAAGTGTTTACGTAAGAGCTCCTCTTTTTACGGAAAGGGAAGCGTACTATCGTACAATCGCATGGTATGAATATTAAGTGCAACTGAAGTCCCACTTGTTATACGTCTCCATTTATTGATTGATTTGTGGGGTTTAACGTCCCAAAACCACCATATGATTATGAAGTTTTGTAGCCAGTTTTGTAGCCATTTTTTAACGAGTGGAGAGAGCTGATCGAGTCCAATGGGTGAATTAAATTACTTCATACAAATTTTCTATAGTCAGTTTGACATCTTCGAAAAGCGGCCACTTATAATCACCGCGGAGTAATGAAATCTGGCCAATTGAACCGGCGAAACTGAAACCGACACATGAAACAGCACGTCTACCATTCACTTCCGCAATGCCCTTAATGACCGCACTGTTTTTCTCGCATTCGGGGAGAAGATTAAGCTAGTGTCGATGAGCAGCAAGTGTTTAGATTGACGGTTGATTACGGCGATGAAAACAGAGTTGTTACTGAGGGCGTTGTTGAAGTGAATGGTAGGTACGCTGTCTGGTGCGTTTGTTTCGGTATCGCTAGCTAAATTGGCCAGATTTCATTACTCCGCGGTGATTATCAGTGGCCGCCTTTCAAAAATGTCGGTGGCTATAGGATATCCCTATTATTAATTTAATTCACTCATTGGACCCGCTACGTTATTTCCACTGATTAAAACTAATGGTCTCAAGTTACGCATTTACTGCCGTAATTATTGTTTGTACACGTGACAAGATGCCTACTGCCAAAGTAAACGAAACACAGCAGGTAGCAGACAAATGCCTCCTTTCTGTAATTTTTAATAATGTTGGACGCATGTCTTGAAACATCTTGTATGTGTAAAGTGGAAGTCCTTTGCATCAAGCCCTCTCACCCATAGGAAGGCGGTTTTTATTAAGTGTGAATACACTTTATAAGCGACCCCAAACCATCCACCGCCGTCGGCGGCGTCCGCAGTCTTCTCTATCTTTAAAAGAAAGAGGACTTGGCGGGCCGCAGCGCGACGCTCTACCGAATAAGCCACGGACGCGACGCTGATATCCCCCTTCGCTCGCTCCTCTGCTCTCCTCGCTCGCTGCAGCTGCGCGCGCACCCCTCTCTCTCGCGCGCCCGCCTTCTCTCTCAGTCTCCCGTCGAGAGCGGGTGGTGCGGTGGATGTCCCGGAGGCAACGCTACCATCAACAACGAATGCAGTACAACCGAATGCCAGCACTGCACCCGTCGTTGGAGGTGACGGTACCGCGGTGGTTTTGCCGACGTTGGGAGACAAGGGGCGCTGCGAAGGGCTCGTGAGACCGAACGTAAGCGGGCGAAGCGTGCAGCGGATGCCGAACTTCGCGCTCGCGAGGCCGAGGACAAGCGGGCGAAGCGTGCAGCGGATGGTGAACTGCGCGCTCGCGAGGCCGAGATGAGGCGTCAGCATCGAGCCGCGAACGCGGCCCAAGAAGCGGAACGACAACGCAAGCGTCAGGCGGAGAAGGGCGATGAAAGCGGGCGTCAAGACGCCGCTCGCAATCGTCAACGGCGAGTGGACGTTCCCGAAGCCGTTCGAGCCAGTGAACGTGCCGCGCGGGAGAGGGTGCGAGCCCTGGACTTTGCTCGTCCGGGGCTCGCATGCTATGAGGGGGAGTAAAGTTAAAATCCGTTGGCATTCGCCAGGGAGTCAACGTAAACTCCCCCGTGTGATCAAATTGCGATTCCAAGGAACAATTACACCATAAACGCACTATAGTGTGATTAATAAATATAATAGTGCGAAATGATAAATACCCCTCATAGCATCACCCCGTGCATTCGCACTTAACTATGTTCACCCTCGGGGAAATGCTTGGGAGTTTTTTACAATGTGATGCACAACGTAAAACAGTTCGCGCTGCATTGAACGCTTGTTACATTGTCACGGTTTGCGAATGTAAGGGATCGGTGCGAATTCCGAATCAGTGCAATACGCTGAAAACTGGGTGCCCTAGACATTTACTTTTACAGCGAGTGATGCACAGAATAAACTCGTTCGGACCTATTGCACGGTCTGCATGGCGTAGATATTTTATTGCCCTGAAACGGACCACATGATTACAATATTATCAGTGTTGTTTCGCGTGGCACTGCATACTTTTGCTGTTCCACTTGTGAAGTGGATGTCGTAACCTGTTTTTAATAAAACAGTGGACGATCGTGCTTTTTTTCGCTTTCGAATAGAATGAACTGGCAGTTAGATGCAGCGTGCTTGTGTAATATTACTGTGTTATTCAGTACTATGCTTGGCGCATTAGGTAAACGCTGAGCGTCAGTTCGCTCGATCATGGTTTTGTTCTGTCCTCTCCATCTCATGTTCTTGCCAGTTGGCCATGCATTCTCGCCTTTTTTTTTGCCATTCAATGCATTTAAACGTGAGAGTGTCAGTTAGCGCCACCATAGCCATTGCGGAGAGTGGGGAACACTCTTCTTTTGCCTGTTTGTGTCACGTAGCACATGACGGGTACTACGTGACGCCAACAGGCAAAAGGAGGGTGTTGCACACTCGCCATGGTGACTACTGGATGCCTGTTGTACAGCTACCACAAGTACGCATGACCACAAAGACGTGTTTAACTATAATCAATTATTAATCACGGATTTTAGTAGTCGGGATGCAGATGTATCATCAAGTGTCTACGTGGATCCATTTCGCTAAATGGTGCTCTAGCTGTAAAACACCAACAGACATTGTAAAATCTCGCTTATATCAATGTACAGTAAATACTCAACTACATGTGCAAGGACTATGGAGACGTTTTGCTTTCCTGTTAAATGATTTCTATGCCGATGAGATCAACTCTTTTTTTATTATACTTAGCAAGACAAATGTTATCAAGACATTGTTTTGGTATTTAACAAAAACAAAAGGATGCCAGCAATGAAATCAAGGAGAAAAAAAGTCGCACGATTGCCATGCGACACCAACAGCCGGTGTTCTCCTTCTTCTGCGCAATAACAAAACCTCTGTCCTAATACAGTTTTGTTGCAATAACACAACTAAAGATGGGACGTGACAAATGGTATATTAATAATAATAACAGAAAAACGTTTGCGGGCATATTCACTCTAAGGAAACAAGGATCAAGATAGTTTTCCAACTGAGGAGTCGATAGAAGCATATTTGTTTAATAAAAGTTGTATTCCTGTTTGTTAAGAGTTGTATTCTTGTGTGTGCTGATGTATAGCAAACCCACTCTTGTGATAGCCCAATTCGGGCTCCAGTATGAAAAAATAAATGAATAAATTAATAAATAAATAATAAGTAAATAAATAACTAAATAAATAAATATTGTAGTTGCCGGGATGTATGAAAGGGGTATACTGCACGCCTAAGAAGCCGCTCCGCGTATTCCATTTCCGACAACAAGGGCGGTGGCGTGTACAAGCAAACATTCCTTGCCTCCTGTTGTCCCCGCTGGTATATATTGCGATCATGTCTTTTATTCACTTTTTTTGTCTTGCATCCCGGAGGATAACTCAGGAATCGCGCTAGACATGATGAAGACTCCGCGGAAAAGGCCCGTAATCATATTCTGACCAATATTTCTTTTTATGGCAGAGCCTGCTGAGGCAGGAAAAAACAAAGCGAACAGAAAGGGTAAATATCGCAGAGAATGATAAGCATGCTGGGAACGCAGTTCAGCTGATGCCCTTCGTCTGACCTGGAAGGACCAAGAGGTTTAGCGTACTAAGTGGATTCGGAAAGAAGAAGACATGCGGGAGGAAATCAGAAGCTCGTGGGGGGCATCGTTTATAGGTCCTTAACAAAAAATGCTTGATCGAAATTTTGTTTGAGAATCAGCCCGAGAGAAAGCTGCATGTCATCTCAGTGCTTTCAAAACCGGACATATCCCCTGGTGCTCTACTGAATCTGCAAAATGTTACGCTTCTCCCACCTGATTTATTCAGTTATCTTTGTATTCTCTGACCTCGGATTCTTGGTTATCTTAGAGCGCTTTGGACGTGTAAAAGTAGATTAAATAGGTGTGAGGCAATCTAGGAGTTCGCTGTGAAAGATACTTAACGGTGGTACACATACGTCTTCTTGCTTTCTGTTTCATAACGCAGGTATTTAAAAACGGGTCTGGTACACGCATATGGTTCCCACCAAAATTAAACACCATAACTCCAGCGATAAGCATGCTGTGCATCATAATCAAACCTCCCCCAACCCACATCTCTCCCACAATGACGCCGGTGGCGATGACGTCGATGGTGTGTGGTGCAGAATCACTTGCATCACGTGTCATCGAGCCTCGCTGATAACACGAGCGCTTCTAGCGTCACCTTTCGACTCGAGACATGGCTATTCGCCGACTCATGTGCCGGAAAGATTCCGAAACCCTCAAGTGGTCAAAGCACGCTTGTTAATCTGTAATCACGTCGCTATTACAGCCGTCACAACAACGTGATGCTTTAAGGGGGGGGGGGGGGGTTATTCAGAAAATTGTGCGCTGCGTCTTAGAGCTTTTCAGAGTGTGCCGAGTGCAGAGAACGACATGTATCAATTCTACAGAGCATGTATGGTAAGGCCGGCGGCTTTACCGATGCGACTTTTTTCATTGAGTGCCTTGACAGCTGCCAAACAACATTTCGGCTCATGTTCTTTTTTGAGCAGTTTTTTTTTCATATTTATTTAGGCACGTATGACACCACCTGGATCGTAGAGCCTACATTCAGAAGCCGCAATGAGCTCATATGACAAGTGGAAACGATGAACGTTGCAAAACCTTATCCTTCAATGTGGATTCACACTACGCGATAGACAGCCGTTTCTCTCTGTGGGGGTGACTGTAAGATACCTCAATGAAGCTGAGCCCAGAGGGACAACGGGTAGCATTAGGCAGGAAATAAGCTGGACGCACGTTTGGCTTCTACACTGCACTCAAGGAAGGGTTGAAGAGAAAGGCTAAAGATGAAGAAAGAGAAGAGCACCCGCCCGTACACGCGACGTGCTCTCCAAAGATGTGCGAATGATTCCGCAGCCAAAGAGCACATCACAAATAGAAGCCCCTGAAGAGCGGAGTGTGGCAAGGGCGATAGTAGCTATGCCAAGTCTCACACATAAGCGGCCATGGAAATATATGTCCTGCATTAGAAAAGTATGGCCCATAAAATTGGATGAATTGCAACTAACATATGCGTATTCATTACATTGGCAAATGTTAATTTTTAGAAAGGAATGTGCCAGTACATGTGGACAGCTGATGAATATGTTCCGTAACCCTTCTGAATGTCACTTTTACAATGTGCGTTCATGGGATCTCAGATGTATTGAAACACATCTCTAGGAATTGCTTGATGAGAGGAATTTTTTTTATCTTGAGTGGTTTGCACATCGTTATAACTGTCGTTTCCAAGTTAAGCAGCAGCTGAAGAATACCTAGTTACCTTTTAGACAGCAAAGACTGTAAAACGCAGCAGGGATACTCGGCTCAGACGCTCGCTTTAAAGCGTCTGAGCAGAGCAGACAGACAGAGACTGTGGCTGGTTATAAAGGTGGAGAGAGCTTGCGAAGGGCGAAAAAAACTGAACATATCGCCCTAATTTAACACTTCAGAGGATTGCTAAATCACTTTCAAGAACTATGGATCATTTTTTTGACAAAATAAATATTATTTGGGGATTTGCATCCTATAACTTCCGAAGGTACAGACGTGATGTACGACATAAAATCGGTGAGAAATGCATGAATTTTCGTAGACGTGTCCGTTTGTGGAGCCCTAAAAAAGGATTGAAACATAGAAGAAGCGGAAATGAGCTAAACGTGAGCACGCTTTACTTTGGATTAACAAAAAAAACGTATTAGGAGGTATTTGTGCACAGCTACCTTTTAGTCTTTTTAGCCAGAGAGGCCAGGGGCTTCACTCGCTTCAGGGATCTTCGGTAAGCTTACTCCGTCGAAATACTGAAGCTCCTGCATTAATAAATAACAAACTTGTGCAATTAGCAGGATCACTTTGATCTCTATTCTGAGCAACTTTTCGGGCACGCACTCTACTGTCCCCAAATCTTTTCAACTTTGGATCTCGCAAACAAGCCGTCTCTTTGATGGCGCACGCTGTTCGCGCCTTTTAATACTCAGCAAGGTGTCCCCATTTCCAGCTTCCATGTGTGCCTCGGAATGCGCAGAAATATATGTTCCGCCAGCTGCCTCATTTTAAGCTGCAATCGAGCCCTAATGAAATTGTTAGCTTTACTTCTTTGTCTGATACCGTCCACCAGGTAACATCGAGGAATAGCTGTCGTAATTAGATCTCGCTGAAACAGTTCGAAGTAGAACTGCTTCGAAATGGAAATGAATGCGAGAGTTTATAAACCATGTTTTCCCCGACGACCAAGCAGATTGTACATGTCGTTGTCCGCGCTCCTTTTTCTTGATGGTGCAAGGTTGTACTAAGTCCCTTGTCGGGTTGTATTTTGAAAAAACTCTGGCTTGGTGCATAGAGTGCATGAACGAAACAGATGGGTACACAAGTCAGGGGTTGTGGATGCCCACTTATGCTTTGCATCGTATACCAATAACATTATGTATGGCGTTGACTCGGGCTAGTTTGTTATTCATGATAGTAAAAATACCAAAGCAAAAAAAAACAGACTAATAAACTTAACCAAGTTGGAAGTCAGCCCTCGTTCGTCTTTGCATGTGTGCTAGTCCGTCGTTTTTTCGCCCCGGTATTTTCGCGATCAATATTATTCTGCATAAACCATATCCTGACAAGATTGAGCCGAAAGCACTACGAAAACACTGAATGTCACCCATCCATATAGCTCCACTAAAGCGTATCGAAATATTACACTTCAGAGCAAAGCTGCCGCCATTTCTTAATAGGAAACAGAATTGATTCCCATCGTGATTCGCCACACGTTCTCTGTGCTCTCTTTTTTTCATTTTCGTCCTCTTCTGATTCGTTCCCAGAACACGTGCGCCGATTTTCACTCAGGTGTGGCCTATATAATAATTCTGATGGGTAATAGGGCCTGTATACAGAGATAGAAAGAGAAAGAGATATAATGAAAAATAAATATTCTTGGTGAACAAAAAAAAAACTTTCGCCAGGCGGAATTCAGATCGGTGTACTCCCATACCAAAGGCGAGCGTCCTATTCACTCAACCTTTCAGGCACGCTAACAGAGAGTAGCATGCCTTTGTATAGTACAGTGTAGCAAGGGGGTGAGAAAGGGAAGCGAGTGTGCGGAGGAGAGATGAAGTGGGGAAGAGAGCAATGAGGATGGTAAAGAGTAAAACACAGGATAAGAATAATGAAAAACAGAGAAATAGAAACAAATGCAGGATGAGAAAGAAATAGCAAAACAGTGTCAAAGAAATACGGAGATGTAGAAACAGATCAAGGAATAAAGAGAGAGCGTGTTATGGTAAAGAAAAAGAAGAAAGCAAGGGAGAAGTAGAGAGCGAAATATAAAAAAGGTATGAAAAAAAGAATTTTCATATATAAAAAGATAAATAAATAGAAACGAATAGCAACAACTTAAAAATATGGAGAAAAACTGAAATGGGGAAGACATAAGAAAAAAATTTTGCACAAATTAGCAAAACAGCGAAAGCCAGTAGTATACATACGTGACCATCAACTAAACCGTTTTTTAAAGTTTAGTTTCGCGCCTCCAGTGCAGCACACACTATTTTTGTTTATTTATTCATTTGAACAATTCGTTCATCCACATTATCTGCTCTGAAAAAAAAAAAACAGGCACAGAACATCTCTTTTTTTTATAATTCCGCTAAGCTGGTAAGTCTAACAAAAGCTGCCTCACACCATTTAAATGTCGCTAAATGGTAATTGTCACGTGCGTTTTGTGTTTCTCTTCTTACTTGATACTGTAGTATATAACGCTTTTTTATCTGGTCATCAGTAGTTTGGAATGCTACTTACAACAAATCATATAATCAATAAATCAATCAATCAATCGATCAATCAATCATTCATTCAATCAATCAAGTTTTACGGCGAGCTTCGAAATTCATGAAGTAATCTTGACGGTAAATATGCTGACAATATATGCAGATAGATGTCATCAAAAATATCCAGAGTTCAATACTGCCCGAAGATGTGTGGCTTTCGGAACTTCTTAGACATAACAAGTGAAAAGAGCACTGAACAAGGCGTACTCGATAGTGGCTGCAGGTTCAAACGGCAGCAGCTCGCAAACGGGAGCACAATAAATTAAACTCGCCGAAAAAGCAACTTCGCAATGCATCCACCACATACCCTTGTGCATGCAGCATGTAGACCAGTAAGCATCGATCAGACATCCGGACTAAATGCAACAAACAGAACGCAAGCAAACTTTACAAAATACTCCCGCGGGGTGTTTCCTTGCGCAGGCTCTGCTGCCTCCAAAGCTATGTCGTTATTTCTGCAATAACAGGTAGCTTCTCCGAATGCATTGGTTAGAAAAACTGGAAGACGTGGTTTGAACTTGTCGGAAAGGTAAAACCTGTATTCATTGACGCTCTATTCACTTCCGGTTTATATATAGGCCACCGTGTTTGGCAATGCCAACGTTTGCTTTTTATTTTAGAGATATATACAGCATATAATTGAAAACTGCTTAGAGGTTTTGCTGCCTATTACTGGCAATTGACAGCAAAGGAAAAAGTTATATAGTTAGCGAAACACCTCTTCGTCTGAATGTTGAGTACACACAATATTCAAGATATACAGTTCACGATAGCTGAAAGTTGGGGAGAGAGGATTGGAGAATAGGCCCTTTAACAACGAGGAAGTAAACATGAAAAGAACCTCCCGGAAACTCATTAGAATGTCGTTTCCCGTTAATACTCAATCTTCGCGCTGGTGTCATCGCATTGCGCCGGGCTACAAGCTTTACCGGTTTCTTAACATCCCCTAGTATTTATCACTGATTAAAGTTGGAAATTCACACTACGCCCAAGTTGAGATAATCAAAACCTTATATCTCCACTAAACTTGCGAGCTGTTAGCTGGCGTTATACTAGCAAACTGTCAACACATGCACATAACAACGCAAGCAGAGCGTTTTAGGAGCATATTTGTCATGCCTGTCCCTTCGTTTGAAGACATAAATTAAGCGGAAATAAATGCTCGCAGGAAATCTTAGCTGCTACTAAAATGAGTTTAGAACCTCCACGAAGTTAAAAACAGCGTGGATGACCCTTTCGTGAAAGCGATCGGTGTAACCCCAAAATAAAACGTCTCTTTACAGAAGTATTTGAATATTCTCTGTACATTGATAGAAGCTGTACATTGATATAAAAGAGCCTATACAAAGTCTGTTAATGTTTCACAGCTAAAGCACCGTTTAACGTAAATGCACAGATGCTTAGTGAGGCTTCTCAATCCTGGCAACTATGATTTATCATTTATTGATTCCTGGCAACAACGATTTATCTATAATGAAACATAAAACTTGGGCTAAAAAATGCCTTTACGCGGCACGTTAGAGTTAATAAATGCCACTTTCCGAATTGAAGAAAAGGCAAAGCGAGTTGGGTGTTCCTTGTTGGATGGCCACAGTCTTTTGAGGGGGTAAGCATAAGTACAGGAAACGCGGAGTTACATCCAGGTCACAGAGGAAGTGATTCAGGTGAAGAAAGTCCGTTGATTAACATTTTTGGTATTAATATGTGCTATGAGTCACGCCGACGCTTTGGTCTAGGTCGCCACCTGGCGATGTGTTACGGCGTTGCGAAATTGCTCTTCCAATGAAACAGGTGCGTAGAAACGACACATTCAAGCAGCTAATATAGAATTGCATGGTCGTGGTGCGTAACAACACTTTACAAATAGAATGAATGGACTGTAAAAATGTAAACATGCCACATACAATGACCACATATAAGGAGCATTGTCCATACTTTCTTATTCAGCTACTATATTTAGTTAGTTAAAAAGAGTTGAGTATATTCAGACGTTTTTTTGTCATGAGGAAGTAAAGAAGAACAAATATAGCCTTAACTTCATGATTCTAAGTTCAAGAGACAGTACTCTAAATATTTGAATCATAGTATCGAATGGCCGTGAATCAATAAAGCTTTGCATTGTATTAAAAGCTTCGATCTTAAAAATGCATAAAATAACTCACAGTCCTGCTGCAGAGGCCCCAGTGAACGGAAACCAATTTGGAAAATAGAGCATAGCACAAAGAAGTTAGGTGTCCGTGAATATTTAAATGTCAGCATTTCAGTAGATGCAAACAAGAAGAAAATGTGCAAAACCAGGTTTTATACCCTAGTCAATTTAGACGCGTCCTGCCAGCGTTTGCTTAGTTTGGCAACATTCTTTTGAGAGATTTGCTATTAAGTGTGAAAACCCTGGCATGACAGGGTGGACGATCGCCTCCGAGTCCGCGAATAACTTCAGTGAATATTTTGCCGGAGCCCGATTTCACATGGGTTATTCTTTTCTGACGACGAGACAGTGTAATGACATTGACGCAAATGAGAATATTTGGATATGACTAAAAAAGAAGCGCATGAGTATACCACAAGTTGAGTCAATATAGGTCGGACTCCTCTTCTTTTCTATCCCTTTTCGTTCTATTATTCTCCTTTTCCCCCACCCCAAGTGTAGGGTAGCCAACCGAGCCAAGCTTGGTTAACCTCCCTGCCTTTCCTCTCTATTTATCTCTCTCTCTGAGTCAATATAGGCCTCTTTTGTCTTAATCTTGCGCGTGTGCGTAGAATAGCTGATATTTGTGTAGACCAAGACAACGACAAATTAAGCTTCCCTGATTATGTCTTTTGTGCGAAAGCTTTGGTCGCGTTCTACGTGAAACACAACAAAAAAAAGTCATCACAGCACCTCCGCCTTTCTAAACCGAAAAGTGCAAGAAAATTGCTCTGTTTCAGGCCACAAAATACACCTTGAAGGGTCAATTTCTTCAGGCCTTGCCTTCCGCAATCCCTGCGAGCGGCGTATAATCGAAGCGCCCTCTCTGATTTATCCCGCAGCCAAACGTCTTGATCTTTTCCGTCCGAGGTCCTGAGAGAAGGTGCGAGCGAAAGTGTTCTATTCTTGGTTCCGAGAATCCGGACAAAGCCTTTCAAAACACATTCTGTCGCTATCGACTTCTCCGAGCTGCATCCTCCTCTGTCGGCATAATTGAATCAGTTGACGCTTCAATCGGGAACGTAAGTCAGACCTGAGGACGAAAAAAAAACGTACGGGAAACTCGTCGATTGACTGAGACGTTATAGGTACAATAAAAAAAAACAAATGCGATGTGTCAGAATGACTGACAAAAGATTTGGTTGTGTTACGCGATGCTGCCAGGAGCTATCTCCGGTCGTCAAACAACCTGCGGCAGAGAACTCGTTTTAGAAGGCTAGCGGTTTCGCCATATGAAAAAAAAACAGAAATATGGAAATGATTCAGACACATCGCAACAATATCTTAAACGGCGAAGAAAAGATAGAGAAGTTACCATATGCAGCTGAAAGTTCTCGGTCGATACACCTATGGAGTGGAAGAAAGAAGGGAAGAACAACAAGAAAGGCTGGGGGAGGTTAACCAAGTACATGCTCGTTTCGCTAACCGATGCTAGGGGAATGGGAGAGGGGAGTATAAAGATCGAACGTGCGTTAATTGTCCGCGGGGCTGTGCTAGTTGCCTGTCTCTCTTTTTTCTTAAATTGACTATGATATAGACAAATAACTTAAAGAATGCAATATTACAAAAAATATCAGCAAACGTAGTCGAAGCTCGTGCTCACGTGTACTTTTGAGAGGAAAGAAAATTGGATGGTGTGCCTTTCGGTATGTAAATTCATGATATTGAAGGACAAAACTATCAAAAATTCTTAAATTAAACGACTAGAAAGAAAGACACAGTGGAGTGCATATAAAAGTAAGGTATTAATATGTGGGGTTTAACGTCCCAAAACCACCATATGATTATGAGAGACGCCTAAAAGTAAGGTAGAAAATTAGTACGTGCAGCTAGATCGGGCACACGCAGCAACGCACGCTGAAACCTGTGTGAAACGAAGGTTTCGTGAAGCGAAATATTAAACAGCATGCGACTAATTACAGTGGTTTTCTTAAATCATTCGTGCTTTATTGTATGCTCAACATCATGCAATCTTGATGTACCACACTAATCTTATATTTATGGTCATGCACATTTTTATGTTATGCATTGCACACTGAAGAAAAGGAGAGCCACGCTCTAGAAAATTCAGGCGTCTGTGGAAAATGAGACGTCGACGCAACTATTCCACAATAACAAAAACTAAGTTCGATGTTTGTTGATGCCTAATTGAGTTGTTCGTTGGTGCACAAAAATTCTTTAGAACATAAAAAACTGTATCCCCGTTAGATTTTGACTATAATCTTTATGAGACTAAGATTCTTAAACGCAAGTAACGATATCTATAGTTTTGCGTTCCAAAACCACGACGTGATTATGTGAGACGCCGCACACAGCTAGGAAGTTTGTACCATTCGGTGTTCTTTAACGCGTATTAACATCACATAGAACGGGGGCCTCTATATTATTTCGTCTCTATGAAAACCCATGACTTTCGTCAGTGGCCAAGATGTCTTACCGCTGTAGCACCGAGAAAGAAAGAGACACGCGAATGTGCCATCACATCTTGTTTGTTTTTTTTTAATTATATACGTTGACTTGTAATTATATACGTTGACTTTTTTTTTGGGGGGGGGGGGCTCTGTGGTGTACTTACATTTTATGGGAAGCTGCCGTCAGCCCTGAATTGTACCATGTCTGTTTGCTCGAAATGTAGAGGGATGTTACCCTTTTTACGCGCATGGTAGACGTTTTTTTTTTTTTAACGCCACGTGTGTGGTTTAGCGTATGTACATTTGCAAGGGCACTTTTATGGGGGTAATGCGGGTCTGTCTCTATCTCTGAGTGCTCACGCATACGCACGCCTGTTCTGTGGTAGAGTTCAAAGTAAAGAAAACCTCACGATATCTGTTTACCGTATCCCTCTTTCCGTCATTTGTGTTCTGAAAAGGAGCCCAAATGAAGGAGAGGGAAGGAAGTGGGTAAATAGAGGGAAGTTGGTACTTCCCTCAACCAAGTTCTTTCTTTCTTTATTGCATCAGTTCCATTTGCAGATAATCTTTTACCTGAGTGGATATGGTGTTTAAACGTGCTGCAAAATGTGGGACTTAACGCAAAAAAGTACAATATTTCACGCATGGGCATCCGCTATATATCTATCAGTCCTAGGAGTTCCCGGCCAAACGACTTCGTGGAAAAATATAATTATTGGGGCTTATATTAAGTATTGAGAACAGCAGTAAGTGGCATAACGTCCACATACTTATCGAACTATACGCAGCTTTACTTCGTGGTTCTATAGATACGTCGCGAAAGACATGTAGTGTGACTCAACGTGCATTTTTCTTTAAATAATATGTTGTTCAGGAGATGCAGGTGGTCTTATGCAGCGCCTGCTACTCTTTGTGACAAATAACGAAACTACTGATAATCACAGCCAAGAAAAAAAATCGCTTATTTCAGCCAATCAAGACATTAAAATTGACAAATGCACTAAGTCCACTCGCACAGCCATGCGACAAACGCACAATGCAGTACAGCCACAAGTGACTAACGCGTACATGAAATGTAGTCACAAGAATTTTCAATATGTAGAAAATAGCTGTAGAGATATGATCAGTAACTAAAACATGCCAAGTCAAGTCACAGGGACACGGAATGACATTACACAGGAAGCGACACTTATGGTAATACGATGGACTCAAAGTATGAACATAAAACTGAGCATGACAGCTTTTTTTAAGTAACTGGGAATGCAAAAAAGGCGTTAATGGAGTCACATATAATACGCATTGTACCTGTATTTCACGGCGGCAAGGTTGAACAGAACGTCACTTCGATGTGTAATCACTCCTATATGAGAGACTTTTTACCCTTAAGCATTTCGAACGTCATAATAAAATGTGCTTTGTTACAATTAGGTGAAAAGTAAAAGAATAATACCCTGAACTTCAGGAATGAACTTCAGAAAACTGATTGAGTGCTTTAGATGAATAAAGAGTAGGAGTTAAGTTGAACATTGTTATAGACAATCTAAAATAATGTGATATAACCTATTCGGAGCCAGAAATAGACAGAATATTTGAAAGTTGAGTTAATCAGTTGAAATTGACCATGAAGAAGGCAGTTCACTCCACCAACTCATAGGTTATTAGGTGTTATTGTCTGGTTCTTTTCTCTCGTTTACATATTTGCACTGCTTGTTTTCTTATAAAACGTGAACGGTTGGATGTGAAGATAGTGTGGGCAAGAATTCCCTTATATATTGGTCAGTTACTCACAGGCATTGTTTATCAATAGAGCAAAAAACGTACTCTTGAGTAAAATTGGATTATAGCACATGTAAAATGCCCCACTAAATTGTAAATGGCAGCTTTTTGCTGAACACTTGGAGGCCGCCTTATAACGATGTTCGTTTTAGTATGCGTGGTCTTTTCGAACATCAACGTAACCAAACAATTTATAATAGATAAACATATCTCACTCGCAAAATACATGGTTCGACATACGGAGCCTGCGGATGCATGAGAACACCACAGCTATTTTATTTTTATTATTTTTTATGAACGTAAGGCCTTAAAGTTTGCTCGAGTACGCTATTTTCGTGACAAGTACTAGCAGTCCATCAACAATGATCACAACGCAAGCAGCTCTTTTATCCGAACCTAGCAGGACGTTCCAGTACCATCTAACAAGCTGGAGTGCGTTTGCTAAACTAACGGGCAAACAGGCAAGAAATAGCTGGAAAGACTATAAGAGATCATCTATATATTCTCGTCAGGGCATCGGCCTTGCTTCACAAGGGAGCACTGGCACACCCCCTTCGCCTATGCGATAATAGATGGGGACGCACGGGAAAACAACGCGGCGGGGGCCGAGGGAAAACGCACGTTGGCGATATCCAGACGAGAGCATCATACAAGAGTGAAAGCGGGAGGGGACTGATCTGGTTGAGACCCCACCCTAGCGTGGCAGCAAAAGCAGGACCCAAGGGTTCGGGGACACAGGAGCAGGAATTCTGAGCGCCTTGCCACGCGGCATGATCGTCCATCACTCCGGCATACATCTCCCCCTCCTTCCCACTACACTGTGTCGCAGGCGGTGGTGCGGAAAGTCTGCGCGCGACGTGACGTCTCTTCCCCAACGCGACGCTGCCCAGTGTCCTGGAATGAAGCGCACGTGACCTGCAGAACATCTCGTTTTGAAGACGAAACTACGAAAGGGAGACTGAAGCGGTGTGTGTTAAGCCGATTTTTTTTGCCCGAGTAGACAAGGTGGCAGGCTTGTTTTGGAGGCAGAGTGAGCCTCGTTCAGTCTGATGTGCCGCTTCACAGCGAAAAATTTTTGCAATCTATATTTACTATGAACTTCTGCACAATGATATTTTACTTTGCACTGGTCAGTTTGAAAACATTAACTATGGCGTATTTGAATGAAACAAGTAAGCACAGCACGAATGAAGCAAGTAAGCACAGAACGCCTTCAGATTTACATTCTTTACAATTTATACACATGCGTGTGATTGCCAGTAAGTATTAGCAAAAAATGTGGCTCCCAAGACGTAATCGCAGTGACACTAAAGAATATAATCTCAAAATAAAAACACATGAATGACTAGTTACCTCATTATATGTTTTTGACGCCTAAACGCAATTAAGGTGACGCCATTTTGAAAGCACCATCGTGATACCTCACAGCTTACTGTGTAGCTGTGTAACGGTACTACAAACCTCCTGTCATATTTTAAGCAGGCTTATATTTTAAAGAGTTCGAAACCGTTGTAATCACCTAGTGGCTAGTTACCACACCCTAAAACATTTGTGAATTGGTTTTCGGGCTATTTTCTATAAAAAAAAATAAGTTGATGCACTCGACAAGAAAAAGCTATAGCAGGTTAAAGACGAGATAGCCGGACATTCAAAAGAAGTTATGTCACAAGAAATGAAAGCGAAAAAGCTATTCTTTAGGCGCTAGTTCACTTAATATTAGATGCATCGATTTAGTTTTGGTCAGTGTCCAGTGGAGTGTTTCCTGAAGGAAAAGCGAAGAAAAAAATCAATTTCTAAATGTTTGTCGGTATTGATTTTGCCGAACTAGAAAAACTCAACATTCATGTTATTGAATTTTTAGTAACTGCCCACCCTACACACAACCACTCGAACTTTTTGGTACCTGTCTCAAAAAAATTACGCTGAGGGTTAAACATGCTCGATTCAAATTTTCCTTCTGGGCTCTTTTCAGACGCTTCGAGCGCCTGTCACACATTTGACCATATGCACTCTGTTATTAGTGAACGAATGCGATCACAAGTACAGTTAAGTTTATTGAGGAAGAAGAAGAAACAGGAAGTGCAAGATATCGTGGAAACTTGCGTTTGATTAACAGAGCAATAAGCACCCGTCTCATGCTCTTCTTGGGCATAAAAAATAAGACAAATCAACTGAATATTAAGTACTCGCATGTAGCCTAAACAAAGCTAACACGCGTAAACAGCTCGGCTGAGAGAATAAACCAAGGAACGCATGGTGTCTTCATCTTTGGAACCTCTCACATGCACGAATATCTTCGGAGGTCGTCGCGAAGGGGGTATTGAGACTTACTATCCGGAATTTTATACGCGGCCTCGAAAGAAAGTTGACTTTTCGCTTTGACAGTTACTGTTAACTTTTGAGAACATACAAAGCTTCGGTTTTGACAGTTTCTCTATTCGTTGTTTGAACTAGAAAAGAATTCACAGATCTTACACCTCATTGAAATAGGTTCATCCCAAGCGCCACTCGGCTGCATTTGATTTTTTTTACTTTCAGCCTAGTTGTACGAGGAGGACAGACCTATTTTTATCATTGTAGTAGTCTTGTCCACATCGTGAGATTACCAAGAAAGTGGACTGCACTGGCATTTCCAAGGTAACTTATGTCCTGACGTGACGACAGCACTCACATTAGACTACAGGCGTTGGTAACCCTGGCGTGGCTCTGTGGTGGAACACCCGACTACCACGCAGAACGCTTAGCTTCGATTCCTGTTGGGATCCTCATTTTCTGATATATCGGGTCAGTGCAGCCGATGTGCAGTTTTCTTGACGCCGTCGCACTTAAATTACCACTGGCCATTCTCTCCATTCTTAGATAGATATAAACTGTAAATAACTTGTGGCGCATAAACCTACGCTGTTTTCAGTGGTAGACAAGTATGTGCCACACGAGTCTGGAGGAAAGACGTTCACGACGTACTCAATAAGATCTTCACGTTATTGATATGATGGCAGTCATATTGATCTGGCCCTCCTATCATCCGATAGAAAATTTGGTCTACGCAATGTTAACGAGCCGATGAAAGAAGTAATCAGACGTAAGCGTATAGATATAGATAGATAGATAGATAGATAGATAGATAGATAGATAGATAGATAGATAGATAGATAGATAGATAGATAGATAGATAGATACTCAAAATAGTTTTGGTTCAGAATAAATAAAGAAAATAAACTATGAACTTCGTTTAAGATGGAGAGTATAGTAGTATAAAAACGTAATGTTGTGCAGTGGTTTCATAGAGCTCCAGAATTGACACAATCCTTAATGTTAAAGTTTCTTTCAATAAGGATGGTCGTGGTAACAACATATAATTACCAAAGTCAGTCGTTATTGATCAGCTAAAAGATTATTAGAAAGAGTGGAGCTTATTTTTTCCCTATATCTCTAATAATAAAATAGAAATGAGGAAAGCTTTCTTTTTGTACGACGACACCAGCTGTCGCTAACTGCGTCCAGCTGCCATTGACGAGAAAAATCTGAAGGCCCATCATGCACACAAAACTTTATGTTTTACGCGCATTTCGCTACAAAATAATGTGCGCACGAAGGTCCCAAACTTGAACACCAGGCAGGCACTTTCTCTTCGATAATGATAGATAGAATTAACAAAAAGGTAGCGAAAAAAATTGCCCGCAGCTTCCCTTGGGGGAACACTGAGGAGGATGCGGAAGCGGTTCCGCCAACAGTTTGGCCGGCGCTGGTCGAAAGGACGTCGATCATTCTGTTTGTGGATTCGTTGGCATTCATTTCACGACGACTTCGGACGTCGACGCGCCGTACAAACCAACGGACGAGCGGCAACTGAGCGAGCGAGCGCCGACCTTGAGTATATATACAGCGCGACGGCGCATGCGCTGTCAGCTGTCGAATGTTCTCGAAGGAGAAGCACGCGCGCGGCACAGATGGCGACGGCACGACGGCGCATGCGCTGTCAGCTGTCGAATGTTTTCGAAGGAGAAGCGCGCGCGGCACAGATGGTGGGCGACGGCGCGACGGTGCATGCGCGCGCGTCAGCTGTCGAATGTTCGAGAAGCGGTGCGGACGGCGCACTACAAGGCGCGAGTATAAGATGCTTCCGCATCTAAAACAAAAGAAAGTGTGCTAAATGAAGTGGAGGTGTAAGGAAATAGTGCAATATTTAAGAGTATACCCAGAGCTCTTGTCTAACGGTGTCGACGATGCTGTCAACATATGCAAACGGGAAAACAGTAAATACGGAGAAGTAAATACTCAATAATTTTAATTACTTTAACAGAAATCGACCGTCTAATACATTGCAATAGCGATGCTCCTATTGCGAGTATGTAAGTTTATTTATACATATAAAAAAGCTTAACGGGATGCTTAACTACATGAAGAGCTGACGAAGATTTATTGGAACTGCAAAAAAAAACACTTTACAGATGCGTTGCTGATTACGGCGACATCTTATCATAGTTTCAATGAACAATAGGCTGTGATAGATAGAATCGGTACCGTTCTGTTTGAATTCTATCCGACGCTTTTCGATCTCTTTTTTTCTGAGGGCCTTCAGACGTGTTAGCGGAAAACCATAGGATAGTCTTCCAAATAAGAAGCCTCATGGTAGAATGCCAACGCCAAAAAGGATTTATCTAGGTGATGGAAGCTATTGAAGAGCCACAATACGTAGTATAGTTTAGAAATCATCAAATGTTCATCATCGATTATTGATCATCGAACCGCGTAGCTTGATAATGAAAGAAAATATGTTGGCAATGCTGAAAAATAATGAATCATATTAGGCAAGCTGCACGATTTACCTGGCATACTACAACCCCTGAAGCTAAACTCTAAAAGCTAAACGCTAAACTTCAACCCTAAAACGCTCCCTTCATAAACTCCACCCCATCATGCTTTCAGAAAAACTACTAATCACACTAAGTGCATGTGGAAGAAATGAAGCCTTAACGAAAAGCAGCGATGGAGCTTATACTAACTTTCGGAGCTGGAGAATTCAACTGCTTCCGGTCACTAAATTGTTTTTACTGTCACAAACAGTTTTTAAAAAGCAGCCAACGTTAAAAGCAACCGCATAGGCTGTCCGATTTGTTGAGGCGTTCATAACTCTAGCTGTTTTGATGACTCTGCTTGTTCGAGAGTTCCAAACAACATCTGTAAAGACAGTGTTTATGAGGACTATCACTGCAGTTGAATATTTAGCGCCGGAAATCAATGGCACAGACACTCTATCGTACGCCATGAAGGATATTTCAGTGAAATGCTTCAGTAGGACATAGCGCTAACTAGCTGAGCTACCCTGCCACACCGCAAGCTGTTGCATTAAACAAAAGTCGTTTGAGGAAGAGAGGGAAATAGTCGATTACGAGATTAAAAAGACATACAAGTCAGTTACTGTCACGGTTGCATGATGAGACCACTATCATTTTTTTATGATAAAGATGTGTTCAGTGAGAAGAAAATAGCAATGGGCTCACCTTCCGTGCTTTTCGTTCACATTTCCCCTCTCTGTTCATCTGTCTGTCTGTCTCTCTCTCTCTCTCCAACAACAGCCTTCTTTTACTTTTGCCTGCAATTTGGCATGCGCATAAGCTGGACAAACCCAAAACAACAATTCAACATTTAAGGGGCAACGACGGTTACCGATTTTCAATCATACTCTGTACTGTATGGGTTAATTCTGCTCCGTTCACAAATAAACTGCCGAAATTTTGGAGCGTTTGGTCGAGTGCTTCATGGCATATTTTTATAACCACGCCAACATTCTGAGAGTCGGACCCCATTGGCGCTCTTCCGAAACGTGACTACTATACCGTGACGTTAGGAGTATCTTGCTTTACGAGCTTCTGCATTACGCCGAACTATATTGTTCCGTGGTAGGCTGCATTTAAGATCGAAATTCAGTCTTTCTTTAGTTTGACACTGAAAGTGAACCATTTCTAGCCTCCGAAAGTTTGGTTGGTAGTCGTAGAGTGAAGCCGCTGAAACGGCTTAACTCCACGAAGCACAAAACCTCACACTTACCATGGCAATATTGCAGTCCCTGGTGGTGGGTGGTGTTTACAGCCGGTGTATTCTAGGGTTAGCTCAGCACTGAATTTTTTTCACAGCCTATATAGTATTCATACATGTATGCATGATAGGCTATCTATTCATAATTTTCGCTGAAAACCACAAGTTCTTCAATGACCGTGACATGGTTCCTTTAACAGTAGCAAGTGAGCGGCTGCGGTTTGAAGAAGTAATGCTAATGTCATACACTCACATTGGTTTCTGTACTTTTTGTACTTATGAGGCAAGCTTAGTCTACGGAAAAAATGCTGCATAATATAGACGTATTTGATTTTAGTCAATATACCTTTTGTTTTCACGAAAGCATATTATAAGGCATTTGGATACGCTAGGTATTCTGTTTCAAATATAAAACATCAGCCTTAAGCTTCAGGATTTTCTCATTCTTCCCGCTGAGTAATTGTACCCATTTTATTATTCAACAAGACATTCCTGTATATTATGGTAAGGGCTGTGCAACCTTTCATAGAAGTTTTGTATTTGCTCGGAATGCTAATACAAATACTACTGCCAATTTCTTTCTTGACAAAATGTACATATATTTCAGAGCTACTGCCAGTTAGGCTTGTAAGGTCAGCTTCAAATGAATGTAACATCTGAACACTCTGCAGTAAATACCCGTTTAAAAGCATGAACTCAAGATATACTCTAATTTAAGCAACTTTATAGAGTGCCATCTCGTGTTGTAAGTAAACAAAGTAGGTAAAATGTACCCTGCGCATACTTTCTTATTGCTTTCATTGAGATATGGTAGCAACAAACACCAAATATTCACTACTTACTTTGTTAGGGGTAAGTTTTCGCTCTTGTAAATATAAGGATAATACTGTGTGGGAGCTTCGCAGATACAGGTGCTTTGCTAGTTGTGTGCTGTAAGGACAACAAGTTTATAATTTTACATTTATTAACAAGCTAACACAAAGCTATCAGAAAATGTTATTTGAAGGAATTACGCTATCACGTGCTGTCGTAACGGGCTTTGCCGACCATGCAGGTTTCACCAACCTTAGCCAATTTTTCCCCATTGCCTAGGAAAGCGATCACTAGACAGCGTTCTCATTACCTGACTCTCACCCTGCGGCTTACTTCAACGAAGCCGCGCCACGACAAAGCCTGGAGGAATAATTGCGTTCCACGGGGTCAGGACATGGCTATTTATCAGTTTGCTCTCCACGCTGTTTCACGCCAGTTAGGAAGTGACGTGACTTGCTTTGGGCCAACGGCAAAGACCGTTATTTTTCCAACGCTTTATTTTCAGTTTCTAGATAGAATGTTTTTATTTTTACGCTCTTGGATGTGTTACTAGTTAAGTCGGAATACTAATGGGATCTAAGAGACAACCATGGCAAGTTAAATATGGGAGATGTATGGGAGATGAAACTAATTTTAGTGTAAATGTGAAAAATAAGACTGTATGAAAAGATAACTTGCCGTGGGCAGAAACCAAACCTGCGACATTCTAATAACGCGTCCGATGCTCTACCAACTGAGCTACGGCTGCTATCTTTCCGTCCACACTTAGTGGTACATATGTACATTAAACGTGGGAGTGTCAGTAAGCGCCACCAGTAACCATGACAGCAAGGTGGTTCGATATCAGTCTGAAGCATAAACGCAGACAGATGTGGAAACTATGGGCCGAATATTATTGCCTATAGGACGTTGCCAAAGAAGCGATGGAAGGCATCACTTTGCACGTTTGAGGCGTGGTTATATTTGCAACGTAGCAGTTTTTGTGCGACACCTGTCATCGCGTATAGGGTGCGCTAACAACTGTACGTTAAATAATTTGTAACCCAACGACCTACCTGTATAGCTCCTTCCAGCGTTCTTTTTGCTTTCGTTCTTTTTTCTGTTTTTTTTGCCACGTGATCATTAGCTACAGGTTTTTTCAAAATGAAAGAAACTTTATAACATACTGCCAGTGCTACTAAAGCGATAACATACTTTACTGTGTCACTCTCACTTCTTCAAACAATGTCGGAATAGTGTACGCAATTTATCCTCGCCTTCAATACTAAAGCTTCTAAGTAGGTTGATGTCTTTCAATACTGTCTGTCACTATTAGCCAGGCTGATCTGAGCACTTCAATTTATGCTAATAATGCATGCGTTATGAATGCCTCACGCCATGAAAAAATTCAGTTATGCTCGATGTAGAAATATTTTGACATAAGCACTGCCTCAAAAACTGGCTCTGTCAATATGGCAATATGTGAGACGGTCATTCACGCTTTCAAACGTACGTGAATGCTCATTATAAACTTAAACCATGTCGAGTTTGACGTACCCTGATGTAACGGGTAGCAGACTGAAGAGTAAACGCTCCTGCTATAGATATGATTGTAAAAAAGGGCATTCAGTTGTTCATTCAAGAGTAACAAGCGCCGCATCAAACATACCCGTGGTCAACTTATGTGCTTTAAGCTTATATGTATAGGTTTGCGCTCAGCGCACAATAAAAAAATATATCTAGAAAGAAAGATTTATCCACGTTAAAAAGCTTGCGAAAAGCGTATTACTTGGATTGCGTCAGTTAAGTTCAAAATATCACTTACTGCACACGCAAATAATTCGGGTGCCGGGAACACTGGTGTGTACGTCACCCGTATCACATGCGACTAACGAAAGGAACTTCTTATTTGCACCTTAGTGAAGCGCTATACTCCAGATATTTTTCATTCTTTTTCAGGCTCAGTCGACGCAAATTAAGATGGACAGAAAAGCGCAGGTGAGCTTTCTGCAGAACGTTGACTCTGCGCCGTCAAAACCACTCGTCATGCGTGCCACGTGAGATGAGTCCCATTCTCTGATGTCGCGCGGCTCACTCGTCTCTTTTGAGTTCACATGAAGGGCTGTGTAGAGGGTCACCGCTGATCCTTACATTGCAAATGTAGTGTGTTGCAACCGGAGAATGACAGACATCTTGAGAGGAGTGCGCATAGAGGTGACAACTTGCGGCCGTTGACCCTTGGTTAGTCTTGATGAACAGCCGTCATTTAAAGGAGTTCTTACACGCAAGTGCGCAGCTGCTTTAACCAGAACGCTGTAACGTACGCTGTTGTATCTGAAACTTCGTTAACGTTTCAAGCTTGGATGATCAGGTTGAACGAGTTTTAGTAATCTAGAAATGGCTTGATGACCGTTCCAATTTGCTGTTTCAGCGGTACTAGTTTTAGCGGCCTTGACCACGGCATGCATTCTGGATGTACGCAAGTGTGTCTCAAGGTTGGAGTGATAGCATCAGATAATTATACTAAAGGCACTCAGTTTCGCTAAGAAATGCTTCGCTAAGTTCGCTAAGAAATGTTCGCTAAAAAATTCACTATGAAATGCTTCGCATTTAGTACGCAAAAAGGTTGAGAGATGAGACAGTGCCCGATAACGTAACTGGGTAGGCGAGCTTATAAAATCCACAACGTACAGACGTCTCACAAATATCAAAGTAATGCTCTTTTTTTCTGCTAAAATTTCAAGTTGCAAAGTCGAATTACAGTTAAAACAAAGAAACAAAGATCAATGTATAATATTCTGTTGAAACGTTCCATCACAGATAATTTTTAATGCACACGACTTTGCTGAGCGCAATATGAATCCTCGTAAGCGTTTACATTGTTTTCAGTATTCAGTGAGTATGGAAAGGTTAAGTGAACACGGTACGTTCAAAGTTTTCGTGTGCCGTGCTATGGGCCCACCCTCAGGTGGTTTGTTCTCAAGGTTTCAACACTGCTAATTCGGAACAGCGGGGACCATGATGCTCACACCAGCCTCTGAAGACCACCTGTGGGCATCCCAGAACCCAAGGGTTATAGTAATGGTTTGAAAATAGGAAAGGTGTCTGTTTTTACAATCCGTTAGGGATCATGGTGCACGGTTTGGCGGAAGGAGGGGGGGAAGGAGGGATGACGGAAGGAAGTATAAAAAAGAGACAGTACCAAGAACAGTGAGCACAGGGCCGAAGTACCTCTTTTCTCATAAGCAAAATTGGTGGATTTCCGATGACACTTGGAATCGAAGATACATCCAACAGCATCGCAGGTGGGAGCGCTAACTACTTGACAATCACTGTGGTCACCAAAAATTTAACAGCCACCGTTTGGGCAGCAGGACCTGTCTGTCTTCGCATGCCTCTAAGAAACCTTGCTCATTTTCCTCACTGTGTCATGACATAGCGAAGATAATCCAACTCTCGCAAAAGAGAGGTGGAAGAAACCCTTTCTTCCTATAGTTTCTTTTCCGTCATGAGATTAAGCATCGACAAGCGCAAACGCACAACCACAATTCCAGTCCTCATTTTCTGCTGTTATTCTGTTTATCTTGTACTTTCCTGCTACGCTGCAGAATTATCAAAATCCTTGCTGTTAATCTCGATACTTGCGGCACTTGAAAGAAGTGCATCGCTGCACCGATTCACTGAGCACATTTTCCTCCGCCGATTGATTATCTCCATCTGGGCCTCATAGAAACCAATGAGCTTGTCAACTTTGCTACAACCTTCGCAATATCCACATTTGTCTCAGCACGATCATTTATTTCTCGCTCTATACTATACGGCGTCTCATTCAAATGCAGCTTTTGGCGTGAATGGGATTCAACGTGAGTGAGTGGTTTCCGGTGCTCTCTCAGCTGTTTATGATGTCGGCATGAAACAAAGTGCAGTTAATTATTGCTAAATATATACGTATTTTTTGTTTTTACCGAAGGAAAAAATAATTGGAGATTGTAATTCAGGTAGCACGTGCTGCACGGCACCGCGTAATTGACGTAGCATCTGTTCGCAGCTCCGAACTTGAGGAAATATGCATGCTAAACTTGAAATAAACGAGATCATTCTGTACCTGTGAGTCAGGCGTGAGCTATGCCTATTGTAATTACTCCTAATTACTCATGACAGCATCCAGGATATTTCTCTATTAGGGACGCCAAGCGAAGAATGTTTGACGTTTTTATTTGATACGTGACATAGGTCGTGTGTACGAGCTCGGTATTGCGGTAAAGAACAATAACACTGCAGTATATATTGCTGAGAAACATAGGCTCACTTAATGCTCCACCTTTAGGTTACTCGTTAAGACGGCTTATAGATGAATAAAGTAATGAGAATACTTTTTATCATAGTTTAAAGCATTATTTTGGTCAACTTCAGGTTCGGTATTGATACTTCTTCTAATGTAACGAAAAGAGCAACGAACCCATCGTCAAATAGCAATACAAGCTTGAACCGTTACAGAATATGAAAGTGCAGTGAAGCAACGTCTTATAGTCGGCAGTTTTTTCTCCTAAAAAATAAAGGAACGTTCCCCTCACATTTTTCTCTACGTGTTATCATGCAGCATGGTCTCCGTGCCGTGCCTTTCATCACGACCGCAGCGCTAGAGAAGCAGGCGTGCCGCACAGCTTCCTCGGCATGACCACCATATTATGGCTCTTTGCAGGGACAACCAAATAGTGTAAAGAGGGATTGCTGATGTTCAAGAAACTCGGGAAGGCAGGATAGGGACAAGGCACTGCTTCGAACTAAAGACGGGAAGCAAAGGAACAAAAAGGATGTAAGGGTTCGTGCGAAGCGAAGCCTGACGCTGTCGTACGAGAGCGCTACCACACTCCCCGCTGTCAAACTACGAAAAAGCCCGATTCTGACCGCCAAGACCATGTGCTTCCAGTAATCTTGGTGTCGAAAAATAAAAACGTTCTATAAAGCTATGTATATGTGTCTAAGTATATATACAAGACGCAAAGGTCATGTGATTGCTTTCTGGTGCCACGAAAGAGAAAAATGATGGCGCAGACAGCTCAAACGCCCTGATAAGCGCGTAGCTGCCAAACCTCAGCTGCTGTCATCAACGATTGCCTGGCAGAAACGTACGTCAACGAAGAACAAAGAAGCTCTGAGTGTGGATGAGAGAAAAAAGCATGACGTTGCCCTATACTATATGTCTGTACGTGTCAGTATTCGCAGCCACCATTTCCTCTGGCCCTTAGTGTTGCTGTTTCGGTATGTCAAGATGCTAGACGAACAGCCTAATATATCCCAGAAAGAAAGAAAAAAAGAAAGAAAAAAGAAAGAAGAAAAGAAAGAAAGAAGGAAGAATAACAGGAGCATGGCTGCCTCGCAATGTTTGTCATTGTCTTTCCACCTCTATAACAGAATTGCTACACAAGCGTTCATAAATCGTTTTTCGTGATATTCTGGCAGCGTCTGTCACCTTCCTAAAAACTCTGGATTATATATTCAATAATAATAATAATAATATAATAATAATAATAATAATAATAATAATAATAATAATAATAATAATAATAATAATAATAATAATAATAATAATAATAATACCTTTATTATTACTATTTTATTATTTCTTTTTCATTATTACATTGATCAAAGACAGTGTAGGTAAAAGCTGCTCTCTGTAGAGCCAGCTTGAGAATCTCCCACTGCTACCCTTTATTCGTAATCTCACTCGGTATTCCAGCGAACGAGCCCACTTGAGCTCCCAACAATTTAGCTGCTCAAGCGTAGCTCAAGTGCTTTTAACACCCATAATCTCAAGTAAGAAGCTCACTTCAAGGTTGCATTGATGCTGTTCCGTGGCGTCGGAATTTAATGAACAACTTTTATCTCTGCACAAATTTACCGTAACAGATTAGAAATAAAATAGAGCTGTGCTTTCAGGGCAACCAGCGTGTACCAAAAAAAAGTGAAAGTTCTGATATGTTTAACGTTATTTCTGCTATTCTTTTCACCGTCTAAAGTTTCCTTCCCCCGTAAGTCTTTACGCGTACCGATTTAGCCACTCTATAAGTTAGTGTCGTAGACCAGAGAGAAGCCTGTTATTGCTCCTTTTCTACAATGTTTTGCACTTTTGTACAACGGATTGCCGTCCACCAAGGTGATGTAGCGGTTACCGTTCTCGGCTACTCACACGGAAGTCGCGGGTTCGATTCCCGTCGATGCGGTCGCTTTTCAATGGAGGCGAAATTCTAAAGGCTCATGTGCTGTGCGAGGTTAGTGCACCTTCGAGAACACCAGATGGTCAAAATTTACGAAGCTCTTCACAAGAACGTCTTTCGTTATTCTATCGTGGTTTTGAGACGTAATGACCTTAGTTATTATTGCAATATATTACCACGCTTGGTACTTGACGTCACCAGCACAGATTTCAGTAAGAACAATATGCTATATATAGACATGTATACTTGTAAGATTACTCGTTGGTTGGCTGCATACATTTGCAGATCAACGTTATACGACAGGCGGAAATATGCGAGCAATATACATACGCCATTTAGAATATGAAAGCCTGCTTTGTATGCATCTTTATATTTTAGATGAAGGTCACAAAAGGTGTGTGTTATATTGCACATGAATATGTCACAAAAACTAAGTAAGCGATCAACTGCAGTATTTCCCTGGCAAAGCCCTCTTTCAGTCTTTTTTTTTTCGGTGAGCCGGTCTGCGTCCTCTATGCCGAGGATGTAAACGTGCATCGGATGAAGGGGAACGTTTATGTTGCATGCATAACGTAACAGGGTACGACGATGAACTACAAAAGTGTGATGTCGTGAGCACAAGTGTCAGCACTGTTAAAACCATCACAAGTACGTCCTTCCGTCCAGTAAAAGGGCATCTCCTATTTATTCACTTGCCTGCAGTCTGCTAAAGCTGTTCGATTTTTATTATTTGCTCTAATAAAGTTTTGGCCCTTCACAGGCAATGTCCGGAACTTTTCACCCCGTTGAGCAGGTGGTGCCTGGCTTTTGTTGTCACCTAAGTGTCTGCGAGACTCACGCTCAAAATAGCACTCGACGTTTTTGAGTCTCACTCGCCCATTCAATTGTGGAGGCTTCACCGTTTCATCGCCTATTTAGCGAGAATAATTTATACCAACACCAGTTGTTCACTATCCCGTACCACCGTTACACAATCGTGGGCATCAAAATAGACTGGCAGGTGTCTTCTGAAAACTGAACCGATGGCTGACAACCTACTGCGAATGTGCAACGCCTCCTTTTTGTGTGAGAAGAACCCGTGGTATATCACAGGCTTTCACCAACGCGTGGTTGCTGGTTAGCCAGAACAGCCGTTGTAGTTCGGAGCGTAGTTTCTCCACACCAATACCATGCACGAAACGCATTTTGCGAGAAAAGGTATTGTTTCAACTCTGGCTGACTTTGATTCCTAATGCTCAACAGTTCACCGTAAGTAAGAAAACACAAGGAACATGATGTCTTCACTATGCTGCAAAGCTGTTAAATTAGACGTTTTCATATGTTCTCAAATATGCAAATCAGGAGTTCTACTTTTCAGTTTATAAACATTGCTTAAAATTGAACGGCTGAGTTTTATAACACGTGTGGTTTAATGATAAGTTGGAACTTTCTTATAGACGCAGTTTCATGATTAGGACCACATTGTGAATAAGAGTACAACTTTTTTGTTTTATACTTTACTTGTACGTATAGAATCTAAAGAATGGCACCAACACGTCATCGCTTGATATACGTTTTTTCATTCATTTCGAACCCTATTTTCCTTCGAAGTCAACCATGCGGATGAGGGAAAGTTTGACTAAGGCAACGTGATAAGGCTTGCTCTCCCCCTCCTTCTAACAGACAATCCTGCGAGCGTCTGTAAATCGAGCAACAAGAACCAACTCTGAAAATAACCACGTGAAACACACCTTCTGCAAAGGGCTCTAGCTTTGCCCAACTCGCTCTCAAATTATTCAGTGATGAGCTTGTGGAAAAGGTCTTGCCTACATTGTGCATAATTTAGGCAACAGCGAGATTTTGGCTGCCTTTCTTTATTCGTTACTTTTTTTAACTTGGGAAAGTTGCACACTGTCACACTAAAAACAAAATGTCTCGTGCTGTTTTCTACCGGCAATGCGGACAATCCGACAACACAGCACCTTCATTGAGAACCACACTTCACGGCCATTTCATGAAATGCAAATTAACGAGAAAAAGACTAGATGGAAAGTTCAGCGTAATAGAAGTAGACTTCATAATTTACGGAGGTACCGTCACAGTCTACGACATCTATACCGTCTTACTTAAAGTGATTGGCTTCGGAACGCGCAGTGGTTACCACCTTCATTACATCAATATTAGGGAAGATGGACTAAGGAAGATGAATATTATGTGTATTTGTAACACCCATGACAGCGTATACGTATAGTCATGTCGTGAGGAAAACGGGAAACAGTTCACTGCGGAATGAATCTTCATGCGAACAAGCAAGATAATGCGGAAGAAAACATGCACCATCTATATTCTTTATGGTTAGCCCAATTTGTGAGTTTCAGTTTAGTCACACCGAAGAGGAGTTGCATATTCTATATGTAAGTACATTTTCCATATCAGGCGTTAGTGGAGTGAAAATTAGTGACAGTCATTGCATCGTGGTGTAACTTATCGCGTGGCTCTGCGAGTATCTTTGTATTCCAAGAAGGTAAGTAGAAAGAAAGAGAGAAATATGCTCTGCAAGCTGCCAGACAAATTGACGGGAAAGTAACGAAGTAACCTTGACAGTGTTCTTGCGGACACCTCATTCTAGCACCAGATTGGTTAAAGGGCTGACTACGTAAATCATGCGCAAGTGTATAACCCACAACGGGAGCTGTTCCCTTCACGGTGGTCTAGTGGCTAAGGCACTCCGCTGCTGACGCGCAAGTCTTGGGATCAAATCCCAGTCACGGCGGCCGCATTTGCAGAGGAGGGGAAAATGCTTGATGCCCGTGTGCTTAGCACGTTAAAGAACTTCAGGTGGCCGAAATTTCCGGAGCCCTATGCTACGGCGTCTCTCCTGATTATATGAGCCTTTGAAACGCTGGTGCACCGCCTCCGGCTAGCAACGCAGTACAGAAAACACTTCTTACAAAAATTTCACGAGCAGCGAATCTAGAATAAGCAGAACAAGTTTTCTGAAGGGATTGATGTTCTTGGAAAAAATCAGCCCACTTTTTAGAGACAATTGGCATGTGATTTTAACTGACCATATCGCGTTCTGTGTCGCTTCATATGCCAATTCATTATGCGGCCCTATGACTGAACGCTTGCCCACTTCAATGCTGGTATCGTTGTTTAGTATTATTTACCATATTGATGGTGTTCTTGTAAATAAAGTTTAAGTGGCCAATAGAGTTAATATTCCCAACTATATCTTTGTAACTTCTTTCTTGTTCGGTGAATGCACTTTCGTGAACTCTGCCTAGCTGCCCTACTATTTTTTTCGTCATTATATCTGTGATTTTCACGTATTCTGGTATTGGCGCAAGTGCTTAGCTGGTGCTTTACAAAAAAAAAACGCCAACATCTTTTGAATTCTATAAAAAACAAAAGGTAGTTATGAGGGTGCTGCTCCCCCAATCATGTTTCCTAATTCGTGATTTCAAGAGTACGTCGTTGACACGCTTACTTTTCACTGATCAAGCCTCTTGGACCCACCGTACACTTTAGCTTTTCTGCTTACTAGCTGCCTGCCATTACAAGCAGTAGGGGATTTTGAAATCCTTAATGTTTAGAAAAACTCTTCAGGGTCTCTGTCGCAACCAATTTTGCTTTTAGGTTGGCCTAACGAATTTGTCGATAAGCGTTCTCGAGGCACATTTAGCGCTTGGGTCTCAGACATAGTATGGCAATATAAGATCACATAACAAAAAAATGATGAACAGCCTGTCAAACTCATGTATTTTTCATACGTTTAGGATACCGAGAAATTCGCGCGCACCCAGAGAACGGTTGCGTAAGCCAAGAAACAGATTACCTCACCCGAAACCCGAAGGGAAAATGATTATGGAAATGCAATACCAATTTGCGCATTACAAAAGTCCATACTTGCTGATGCACAAGTAAGCGAAAGAACTATCCTAAGGCATCAAAGTATACGAAATTGAACGAAGATTTCGCACTCCACTCCTGCATAAAATAACTGTTAAAGCTTGATGAACGGCCCCACCTAATGTCTTAGATTAGTGAGGTTAAAAAGCACTAAGTAAAAGAAAGAACAAGGTTAAGTGGGGCGCAAAGTTCTTTCTGGTGCAGACCTATGCATGGTCTCAGAGATGGCTTGGAATAGTCATCGACAGAAATATTTACTGCTTTCCTCGGGTGAAGAAACTTCGAGCAATAATAGCTGCAGCACCACAACTCTTCAAATTCATGGCGGTAACGGTGTCAATCCCGCTCAGAGGTTCTGCTTGAGAATGCGTATATCGACGGAACCTTGCGTTATTGTCTAGCGGTGCTTCGTCAATTATTACCAGCAAACAAGAGAATTTTAAAGCTGGACGAAACAATAGCCTACGAGGATGTCAAGGCTTCCCAAACGAAAACTCCACTCGGTGAGGTGTAGCCTGTAAAAAGGAGAAAGATAGAGGAAAAAAAAAGGAACAGAAAATGTGAGAAAGAAGAGAGTTAAATAATTGAAAAAAAAGCGAGAAAGTGAGAGAATGAAACATCATTTTACAACCAGGCGCTCCTGACCAGGAGCCCTGGTCGAAAAAAAGAAAAGTAAATAGAAACAAAAAAATGCCAGCATATCCACGGAGTGAATGATGGGGAGTGGGGCGAAGCATTCGTCCGTCTATTCGTTCTTGGTTCCGTCCGTTCCTGCGTACGTCTGTGTAACCGTCCATGCGTCCATCCACCCGTCAGTGCGTGCGTCTGTTCGTGCGTCCGTCTCTGCGTTCGTCCATGCATCCGCGCCTGCGTTCGTTCATGCGTCCATCCATGCATCCGTCTGTGTGTTCGTTCGTCCATCTATTCAGCACTCCAAGTACCACCATCTTGCATCTTTTCATCATATATTCTCCCTATAGAAGCACCGCCATCCAGCGGACATTCCAAGAGCTAAGCGAGAGGTGGCACACGCACACTTTCTTACGGCTTGCGCCTCGTGTATACTTCCCACCTTTAACCACCTCGAGTTCATGGTATATACTAGTTCCCTGTATTCATGGCCATGGCACTGCGGCCCAACGCTCGCTAAACAATCCTAAAACCAAGGAGATAACGCCCAGCGAGTATAGTCTGGCAACCCTTTCTTGTCAGATGGTGCTCAATTTACATGCCAATAGCTGCTAATGGGGAACGAGAGGCAGAAGAATTCGGCTTTTAGTTAACGCGCACGCTGCGAATTTTTATTGTTCAACAACGCACAGGAGAAATATCCCATCAGCACCACCTTGCAGGTCAAAGCGTAAGACATGTTACGCACTACTACGAGGGATGAACGGGTGCCGCTTCAAGAAGCTTCGCCCCTAAAAAGAAAAATAAATAGAAACAAGGAAGTTCACCCAGCTCTGCTCTTCCATCAGGCTAGACCACTCTAGTCGGGAGCTATGACTTTTAGTTCTCTAATTCATCATCTTTTTTTGATAATGCTATAGACTGTTACACTCGCCATACGAGGTATGTCCTCCACGCAACTTTAACAGGGCCACCTTTCCTCTGCGTGTACCTTGAATTGCATACGCATGTATGCCAATATACATGAACTGCACGATAAAGACCACAGAAATGGTTCTTTACGCTTGGAGATCAGTGATCGTAACCTACTCTCTACGCTGTTCCCGAAGCCTCTTCCGCTCTAAGCTACCGCTGAGGACGTTTTCACCGGTTCACTATTGAAGCACTAATAATTTTCAAATTTGCCTGTCCCCTGAGATCAGGCTCACTTCCTATATACTTCTGGCGCCATCCTGTGAAAAAAAAGCGAGCAGTATTCACGTCATACGAAGAAGTCGCTTGCGCGTGCTTTCGTCTTTCTAGAAGATGAAGTGCTAATACTAATTTTATGGCTACGGTCTATGTATATGAGCACAGCTATGCTTGTTCGCACCAGAAAAGAAATGTGATCGCTTTACGGGTAGTTGCCACCATTCAACTTTCTCTCTCTCTCTCTCTCTCTCTGCCTCTTTCTTCTTTTTTTTTCACGCGAAAGCTGCGCACTTGTTGGACGCAGCCGATGTTCGGAAAATCTTATTTGAAAGATAAGGAATAGAGCTTTCACATATATGGTATCGGTATACTGCACAGAAAGGGCTCCAACTTGAGAAACAGGCTGCCTGTATCCACTCTTTCTTCAGCGTGAGTGAGGGAAAACGAAAACATTTTCTCCCTCTGAATAACAACTTCGAATATGGCACTTTATTTTGATGCATATAACATGACGCAAGATATTAGACCGAAAACGTAAACGTAAGACGATTCGACCATGCAAAGCAATTAATAATATGAAACAATTGGATTAAGTTCGAACTACGACATTCTTTTACTAACGTCAGATTCAAGGCTAAGAACGTTCTTCAGCTACAGAAGAATAAGGTGGAAGGAAGTAAGGAAGCGAGCAAAGTCAAGTAGACTTGCGTCGGGGTTTGCTATCATATATGCGGGAAACGGGCAATAAGGACTGAAAAGAGATAAATAGAAAGAAGTAAGCATTCAAAAATGTACACGTGAGCGTAAAGCACACTGCTGTGTTCGGCAGTCACGGACGCAGGGTTTCAGGCGTATTCTATTTCTCTGTATACCGTCCAGTTATGGTCCCTACTGAAGGTTTGCAAGCACCGGACCATTTATTTTTTGTGTGCAGCCGGCGCCTCCTCTATAGAGGAGGCGCTGGTGTAGCACCTAATATCTCTTCGTTTCAATCAACTTTCTTGGTTAATTTTTTGCTGCTACGCTGCGTATGCGTGTTCTCAGTGCCATGTCATGCACCTTTCACCTTCACATCTGTTCTGTAGTTACTTAATGTCTAGTCAGCGTTCTTTTCCTGCAGACTCATTGCTATTAACTGCGATTATTTACGATATATTTCAGAAATACGGTATGTTGTTTCAATGGTTAACCAATTAGTGAGTCTTACTTATTTCGAAACCATGAATGTAGTAAGACGGGGTTTTTCGCACGTTCTAACTCCTATTTTTGAAAGCAGTAATATGTTGTATTCTTTTCTAAAAAAAGCGGTTTTCTTTTAATCAAACAAATATGAATCTCAATTGATATGTGGGGTTTCACATCCCAAAATCATCATATGATTATGAGCGACGCTGGAGTGGAGGGCTCAGAAAATTCAACCACCTGGGGTTCTTTAACGTGCATGCACCCATATCTGAGCACACGGGCCTACATCATTTTCGTCATAAATATGAATATAGACAGAAAAATCAGGTATTGCCAATTCACTTGTTTAGCACTTCCACTATGAAAACTTGCGACGGAAGGTGAATTTCGGCATTAAATGCTTGCTGGAATTTGGATAGCTTTTTTCTGAGAAACAAGTTTATAGTACTGCTATTCAAGATTAAGGTTTGCTATCTGAAGCATGACATGACAACTTTGTAAACCGTGTGAACGCATTAACTGCGTTTTTTATAGCAACGATTGCTCTTAAACGGTTGAACGTGTTGTATATTCAGTGAAGGTTGAAGAGAGCTGACCCTGTTCGAAACAATAAGCTTGCTTGCCGCGAAGTAGCTTGTATTAAAAAAATATTGTTCGGATGGCTGCAATATTTTGAAGCATAGAATGATAGCCTGAACGCACTTTCATTTGAAAAGCCAGCGTGGCCAGCCACCTCAATTTATAAGCCGTAACCAACTAGTCCTTCGAAGAATTAAATCACTTCAAATTAGCCCGCAGGATTGGCCTAACCAATGATGGGAGTACTTTCGTAATGACGGAAGTTTTGCGGCCATCACATTGTCTGGTGGGGGAGGGTTCAGATAAGTAGATTTAGTGCAGATACAGGCTTCATCTTTAAACCATTTTGGTAAAGCTCTACAGTATAATTAAAAAAATAAAGAAATTAAAAATAACTCCACGTGGCCATTGGCCTCATTTTATGGCAGCCGTCACTGTTACGTATTGGCTTATCGAACCGGGCCAAGCTGTCGCCAGATTTGAACTGTCAGACGTACTCTATCAATGTCGGCAGTTCTGGCAAATAGATTTATTCGCTATGATGGAAATACGAACTTATGTCGTGACGGCCGAGTGGAGCTTTTAGGGCCGAGATGCTTATAGATCTGTGCTCATAATTGCTTCCTGAGTCACTTGTCTCAGTGGTTGAGTGAAAGAAAAACTAACATATAAACTACACAACAGCCACACCGAAAAATGATGGGGCAGGCTTTTCTAAGTATATAGGGGAGAAATAGGTCGTGGTAGATACGAAAGTTTCAACACTACGTTTCTGTGCCCACTGGAATAGTTTTCTCGCCTTAATAGAAAAAATAGACATCGTTAGTTGCTCGGTGATTCACTAACATTGGGTGTGGATCAAATTTCAGCTATGGTTGACAGGTAGCCTTAACACAGGGATGACGTTCTATATAGCTGGAAGTTTCTTGAAAAGTTGTATTCAATGACAGTATGATGCATGCTATACTGTTGCTTAGACTGCAAAGGGGGAGCATCCCAGGGAACTTAACTTCATATCGCCCCTAATCATCCCACTGTTACTGAAAGCCCTGGACGAATTTTTTTTTCTTGCAAGCGGCACAATCCGGGTCAAGAACAAATGTTTCATAATTTTTCGTCACTGGTCTGTTTAGTAACAGGGCGTTCCTTAAAACCCAATTTAGTGACAATATCTCATGAGACTTATCTTATGAATGTAGCAGAAAAAAAAAGAGGAAGCACACACCAATAAAAGTTTAAGTGCTCGAGCTTCATGGTTTTTAGGATAACTGATGCGCCCTTTTGTGTTATTATTTCTACAGATCAAAGTTTAACAACCTGATTGCTGAGAATCGCGAAATAGATTGGTATGTTTAAAACATTGTTCTTATTTGTTCTTCTTATAACGCAATTGCGTGAAAACGCTAGTTTAGCAGAAATTTTGCCGTCGGTGTCCTTGGTCGTGAGCGAAAAGTTATCATGTTCTGCATGACGAAGAAATTGAGAAAGATGCAAATAAAAAATTCTGGGTCTGAGTGAGGACCTAACCCTGGTTGTTTTCATGTCAAGCCGGTGTTCTACCACATAACCAAGCGTCTGCAGGTGCATATAGTGAAAATGCATTCATAAATATATTTTCAGTTTAATAAAACACAAGAATTGTATTAAGTATTTGTTTATTTATTTAGTTGTCAGTGGCGCCTCCAGTACTCCACAACCTCTCTCCTCCTTCCTCCTACTTCTCCTCCTCCTTTTATGCACACCTACTCTTCCATGTGCTGTCATTTCCATCTTTCATTTTCCCCTTCCGCCTTAGGTGTCATCTCATTTCAAGAGCCTGATTACGAGGACCTCGTCAACAGTGTGTCTAGGCAGGAGGGATCCTGATGCCATTGCTTCCGACGACAGTGGTATGTAGCATATACAAAACAGATCGCAAAGCATATGTGTATTACTGTCGAGGAAACGGTACGCGCATTTGGAGCTATTTCGTATGGCACAGTGAAGGTTTAGGCTTAACCTCAGCAAATTCGTTCGCAAATGTTTGCACCTCGTAAGCTCCCGAAGGATCCCCTGTTTTGCATTTTAAATATTTCCATCGCAAAAAAGGCCGACCCGTGTTTTTTTTTTTTGTGAAGATGTAGGAGTTTTTCGTGCTTCTGTCAGCCCTCCGCTGCGCCCAGATAGTGGTAATGTAGTCTGGCGACGTTGTAAATTTTGATACTATTTTATCAAATTATAATCTTAGGCTACAATAATGAGATGAGAAGGCTGAATCAAATAGAACCATCAAAAACATTCTGCATAGATTTGTCCACATTTAATATCCCCAAATTTCAGTTTCCGCACAAAAACAAGCTCACACCAAAGTACATATCCTCATACCAGAACAACGAATTTCATTTATTCCAGCAGAGCCTAATGTCTGTTTTACTCCCTCCCACTCACATTGTAAAGCGGACGCCACAAAAAGTAATCTGCTTTTTTTTTTCAATCTCGATTATATCCGTTCAAAGTTCTTACTAAACCTGAGCAAGGTGCATGGATAAAATATTGAATTGTTAGGAATATATTAGTTCCCAGTGGTTGCGGAGGTGATTTTTATGATTATGTCGGCGTTGCTTTGTTTCGATTTAACAATTATAAGAATACGGGGGCAGTGGTTGGTGAACTTTAGTTGAAGGCGTTTTGGTTTTTGATGCAGTTGGTGCATGTGCGTGCATATGTTATGTATGCATCATTTGCACGGTGACAAGGGTGGAGGTAAATGTAATGCTATGATTACGAATGCAGATAAGGATTGAGCAATAATTTCCTGCAGGCTGAAAACGCAAAAAAGGGGGTTTTCTGCAATTTTGCTACAGGAAAAAAAATCATTGATAAAGAAGAAGTGGCGCACTTTTTTACGCTATAGACGTAAGAACACATAAAGAATCGCTATAGTACAAAAGTGTAAATCAGGAAACTTTGTTATATCTGCCCCCACAACATTCGCGTACGTGATTGGTATCAGGTACCTATTAAGGCTGAATGTGATGAAGGGCCGCAGGGTACAAAGGTTATTTTATCCCTGAGGACTTCGTCAAATCCTATGGTGGCCAAAATACAACCGTGCTCTTGCCTCAGGGAAAGATTCTACGTATACGTGTCCACAAAACGACACGGCGAGGAACTGATGCTCTGACGTTTATTACCGGACGTTGTCACCTTAGTCTGGGAACGTGTTCATACGTACAAGCAGGACGTAGACAGTATGCGGGAGCAGCCGAGGCTTATGAAAATAGCCAAATCACGTAGCGAAGAGCTGGTCGAAGTTGCCGATGAAATAGTTAAACAAACCAGAAGAAACAAAACGAGGCAAACAGAAGGGACCTCATGTGCCTGTTTCCGGAGGAGAAGGTGCAACAACTAAGAAGTGTTTAGGGCCCTGGCTGCAAACTAAACACATATCAAGTTGGGCTGAAAGGTGTGACATGCACATGGTACGTCAACAACGATGGCAATAAGTTATACAAAACGAACGGTGAGCAATCACCGTGGCGGTGAAATTGGAAAGACGAATGCCGTTGGGAACATGAGGGCGGGAATAGCGGAAAGCACAATCGATCTACGAAACTCAGTACGGTCGAGACAAAACAAAGTGATTTGTTGGGTTGTGAATAGAGCCAGAAACGGGAGAAACGGATAAACTGAACTGCTAGAGGCGATTTTTCGCATCCAGTCATGTCCATCTTCCGTCAGCAGTGTAGATTCTTCTTCTTCTTCTTCTTCTTCTTCTTCTTCTTCTTCTTCTTCTTCTTTTCTTCTTCTTCTTCTTCTTCTTCTTCTCTTCTTCTTCTTCTTCTTCTTCTTCTTCTTCTTCTTCTTCTTCTTCTTCTTCTTCTTCTTATTCTTATTCTTATTCTTCTTCTATATAGCCTCCATTAAAAATGACAAAAGAAAAAAACGAAACAGGAAAGTCTGGATGAGATGCACAGGCGAATTTGTAAGCCATCAGGAAAGCGAGCTTCATTTTTCGTATTTCCCGCAACCACCTCCTAAACTTGCCTTTTTTCGTTTTTTATCGTTGCTTTCCGATGCTGATAAATGTGCGTTACCGACTACGCAGACTGGTTTTGTCTTTTTTTTTACAAGGCACGAGTTCTCCGAATTTCAGTGGCCGAATTTCAGACCGTATGTCTCCAGATGCAAATAACGTGATGCAGGGAAACCGCTAAAGGACGGTTTTGCCTTCAGTACGTCATTGCTCGAATGTTGTGCCATGCCTAGAAAGATAACACGCCTTTTTCTAATCCTGTCTCTGAATGGAGAAACGGAATGGCCTCCGAAACAAGAACGCGACCTTGAAGTTTGTATACTTTTTTACCACAAAGTAGGGCGTCAGCGACCAGTCATTTGCATAGAGAGCTTTCCGATTTTATGATAACAATGAACAATACATGGCTTGTACTGCAAAACAATCTGCATTACAGTCATTTGGTGCCACTACGAACTATGCTTTGAATCATGCTGTTAGTGGTATTGTGACAAGTGCTCAAAGTAAAGATAGGATACATCTTTTTTTTTGTTGTTGTTGCTGCTGTGTATGTATATTGACATTTAAAAAAGGGGGTAGTTATGTTTTTGCGTGCATTTTGTGGGCTTTCTATGACAATATACAGCAAAGACAGTGTTAACATAGATAGCGGGAGCTGTACAACGTCGAAAAGAGAGAATAAAATGAGGGAAAGGCAGGGAGGTTAACCAGATAATGGAGCATCCGGTTTGCTACCCTGCACTAGGGGAAGGGGGAATGGGGAAGAAAGATTGGAAAGAAAGCGAAGAGGGAAATAGACGCGCGCGAAAAAAAAGGGGGGGGGAGCTGGGGTGCTACAGTCTATACAATAGGCCGCTGCCACGCAAAAAGTTCAGTAGGGCCTTCACTGATTTTCTGTGAGCACACAAATCATGTCTTCTTTCCAGCACTGATTGTTCAGACAAAGGTCTGTCGTCAAGGCGAGCTAACGTAGCAGCTAGTTGCCGTCTTTGAACGCTGTAATGAGGGCAGTGACAGAGAACGTGCTCTATAGTTTCATCGCTGCCGCAATGACCGCAAGCAGCACTGTCTTCCATGCCGATTCGGTAGGCGAAAGCTTTGGTGAAGGCGACACCAAGCCATAGTCGGCAAAGCACCGTTGTCTCGAGTCGGGAGAGTCCAGACGGAGGCCGGAGTCGACGAGACGCGTCCAGTCTACGCAGTCGCGTGTGCCGTAAGCACTCGGTGTTCCACAGGAATTTTAATTCTGCATTAGCGATTTTTCGGATGGTCATTGCAGCATCAGTCCTTGAAAATGGTATAGATTTTTCTTCACCATTTTCGTGTGCTGATCGGGCAGCTGCATCGGCATGTTCGTTGCCCAATATGCCGCAGTGACTTGGAATCCACTGAAACGTGATTCTGTGTCCTTCGTCGAAGAGGTGGTGAAGCAGCTCTCTAATTTCCAGCACTAGTTGTTCATGAGGTCCCCGGCGTAAGGCGAATGTCAAACACTGTAGTGCTGCCTTAGAGTCCGTGAACACGCTCCATTTCTTGGCTTCTTGGTGTTTAATGACTTCAATTGCGCTACGTAGAGCAGCAAGTTCCGCAGCTGTCGATGATGTCTGGTGGGATAAACGAAACTTCACCGTTGTCGCTGTTGCAGGAAAGATCACCGACCCTGCAGACCCATCCACTTTAGTTGAAGCGTCAGTATACAGATGAGTATGGTCACTGTATTTCTCATATAACAAGAGAAGGGAAAGCTGCTTTAGCGCTGGAGACGAGAGCCGGGCTTTTGACCCTATGCCTGGAACCGTGAGTTCAACATGTGCACAGGTCATACTCCATGGGGGAGTTGAAATCCTCGATGGAGTTGTATATCCCGCAGGAATGTGTGTGCGATATGACAAGACTGTCTGGCAGAATGAGGCACGTGGTCGGGCTTCTGGCAGTGAAGCTAGATGATGGGCAGGGGCACGAGTAAGATGCCTTACGTGTGCTCTAAGCACTTCCATCATGATATGCGTCTTCAGCGGGTAGTCATTAGCGATCTCGATTGTCTCAGCTGATGATGAACATCGCGGTAGCCCCAGACAAACTCGCAGAGCCATGGCCTGGATACTTTCGAGAGTCCGAATGTTGGTTCTACAGGTGTTGGTCAACACAGGCAAACTGTAGCGCAAATAGCCAAGAAAAAGCGTCTTGTACAATTGCATCATTGCATGTACTGAAGTCCCCCAGGTTTTTCCTCCGAGATACTTGAATAAGTTAGCAATTTCTGTTAGCCTCTTCTTCAAGTGGGCCACATGTGGGCCCCAGCAGAGGTCTCTATCAATGAATACGCCTAGAAATCTGTGCGTCTTGACATACGGTATGACTTGGCCATCGATTGATATAGCGTATGGTCTCATTGGCTTTCGACTAAAAGCAATCAATGCACATTTCGCTGGCGAGATTTTCAGACCCTGGTCCTTGAGGTACAATGATACCAACGTCACAGCTTTCTGAAGTCTTGCGCGTACCTGAGGCCTTGTCACGCCAGATGTCCAGACGCAGATGTCGTCAGCGTACACGGATAGCTTGACCACACTTGGTAATCGTTCTATAAGTCCAATGAGAACGAGGTTGAAGAGGGTTGGACTCAAGACGCCACCTTGCGGGACTCCACGATGCGTTGGGTGTTGGGAAGTTGGACCATCTGCAGTGTTCACAAACAAGGTCCGCCCTTGTAAATAGCTGCGTGTCCAACAATACAGTTGTCCGCCTAGGCCCACTGACTCAATGGCTTCGAGGATGGCGTCATGTAGAACGTTGTCGTATGCTCCTTTTACGTCAAGGAACATGGCTGCAGATAGTCGTTTACCTGCCTTTTGTTGCTGGACATATGTGACGAGATCTATAACATTGTCGATCGAACATCGGTGACGGCGAAAACCAGCCATGGCGTTCGGATATATCTCATAGTATTCCAGGTACCATTCAAGCCTGGCCAAGATCATTCTCTCCATTACCTTTCCTACGCAACTTGAGAGTGCGATCGGTCGGTAAGAGGCAATGTCCAGGGGAGATTTGCCAGGCTTAAGGATCGGTACCAAGCGGCTAATCTTCCAATCTTGCGGAACGACGCCAGCTTGCCAGGAATCGTTGAAGATGTTAAGGAGTGTTTCTCGTGCCCGTTTACCAAGGTTGAACAGCATCTTGTATGAGATGTCATCAGGGCCAGTTGACGACGACTTATTACATAAGACGAGCGCCGCATCGAGCTCCTGTGATGTAAACGGTAGATCCATGCGTGGGTCCCGTGAGTGAGGGATTTGATTCACTGTATGGAGGCTTGTGTACGCTGTCTGGCCCACGGTCATAGCGCAGAAATCTTCTGCTACCTCAATTTCATGCCGGCGATGAAAAAGTGCAAGGGCTTTGAAGGGAAAACGCTGCTCTGGAACAGAACGTAGGCCTCGCACAATTCTCCATATCTGAGACAGCGGTTTATGAGGATCTAGCGACGCACAAAATTTCCTCCATCGTTGGGTGTCTAATTTGTCAAGGCGCCGTTGTATCTTCTTTTGGATGCGCCGGGCTGTCCGTAGATCGTCTGTGGAATTGGTGCGTCGGTATCGTCTTTCGGCACGACGGCGTATCGCACGAAGTCGCTCCAGCTCGAGGTCATATTCAGAGTACTTCGAAGAGCGTATTATTGTGCGCGTAGTCGCATGTGCAGTTTCCTTAATAGCTTGCTGAAGACCATTGGACAGGCCTTCTTCACAAGCATCCTCAAGTTGAGTCTTGAACACACTCCAATCTATTCTTTGTGTTGTGGTAGAGGAGTACGTGTTCGAAATACCTTTGATCTCCAGGTAAGTGGGGATGTGGTCGCTTCCGTGTGTTTCAATGTCCAAAAACCACTTTACCCGTGTAGCAAATCGGCGTGAAACAAAGGACAAATCAAGGCAGCTGCTATATGTAGTGCCTCGTAAAAACGTAGGACTGGCATCATTCAGAAGGACGAGACCATGGCTGGATACCAATGATGCTAGACGTCGTCCCGTTGAATTAAGCCTTGAGCTTCCCCAGATGGGATGATGCGCATTGAAATCCCCGGTGATAACCCACGGACCCGGATGTGCCCTTAATATGCCGTCTAGTTTGTTGGCGTCGAAATGACCTGATGGGGATATATACACGCCTAGAAGTGCGAATGTCACTTTTCCTTTTTTAACAGACAAGCACACATACTGATTGCTGTCGTGAGGTTGCACTGGCTGGACGACGTAAGTAAGCTCCCGGCGAATAAATACAACAACTTTGCTACTTTCGATGTCACTTGAAGAGAAAAATGACTCGTAGCCGGATAATCTGATTGGGTGTGATAATTTCGGTTCACATATAATCATGATGGGAAATCGGTGCAGATGAACAAACTGGCGAAAATCAGATATGCGAGATCTCAGACCTCTTGCGTTCCACTGAAAGATGGACGCTTCTCTGACCTCCTGACGGAACGACTTGTTATTGTCGGCCATGGCTTTACTGGAGGCTTGCAAGGACCGGACTCAACGCGTCCAGCACCTGTAGGCCACTCCTAGCAGTTGGCGTGTCGATGCTTGCCAGAAGACTTCTGATGACACTCACAATGGATCGCAGCATAGGAATAATTTGACGATCTGCGTTTGGAGCCTCGTCATCAGCAGCATTGGCTTTCACTGGGAGCAGAGAGCGGGAGGGCTGCTCGGAAGGCCGTGCGTTCGCAAGCACCGGCCAGTCTTCAGGGGAGAGAGGCTTCGCCGGTGGAGGTTTTCTTGTACTCTCTGGCTTTCTACTAGATGTTGATGGTGGTGTAGACCGTAGTGGTGCATGAATATCACCATGACTGGAGCGCTTCCGTCGGTGGCGACGTCGACGCCGGATTTTCTGTGAAGCTTCTCTATGGGTTGAGTTATCCCTGACCATTTCTTTCAGGATACCCATTTCTTTCTTGAGTCTTGGGCATTCCTTAGACGTGGCCTCATGCGTACCTCGACGATTGCCGCACCTATAAGTTGTTGCACAACAGGTGTCTACCGTGTGCGCCTCCGCGCACCGGGGGCATACGGTGGAGTTTGTACAGACGCCCTTGACATGACCGATCTTGAAGCACTTGTGGCACTGAAGCGGCTTTGGGACAAAATGCCGTACCACATGCCGGAAATGTCCTACCTTGACGTGCGTAGGGATTGAGTCGCCCTCAAAGACTAGCTTAACGCAGCGGCTGTTCCCGAGGCGGCTTATATGCTTAATGACCACTCCTTCGTACGCTGGTTTTATCAGAATGGGTAGATCCGTGTTTGGGATTGCCAAGTCAATGTCGTAAATGACACCTGCAGTGCAGGTTCCAGTCATCGGTACGACCGCTCGTACTTTGACATCTCCAAACTCTGTCATCATTCGAAGCTTCTGCAGCGTATCTGCATGTGTTGTGTCAACGGCTAAAACGTTCTTACGTGTGTTCAGCCGGACCTCTTTGATTTCATTCTGCGCTATTCCCTCAAGAACATTAGAAATAGCTTGCCTGTTCAATTTTCGAAGGCTGGCGGAAGGATCCACGGGCATGAAGAGAATGGTATGCGGCCAGCGTTCATTCCTTGCCTTCACGGTTGACGTGCTTGCTGGTGATGACGTCTTGATTAGCCTCCTTTTGGCCTTGCGGCTCATCACAGACACGAAGCTGCCATCTGATGAGTCGTCGCCGTCGACTGAGTAGATGTCCGTGTCTTCACTGGAGCTGCTCCAAGAGCCTCGTTTCCTTGCGGAGCTTACAAATGCTGAGCTGTAGCCAGACGGGCCAGCAGTTCGTTCTTCGTCCATGTGCACGAGAGCAGGAGCATCTCTTGAGCCGTCGCTGGTGATGGACCATGAGCCTTGAGCCACAGAAGAGCTTGAGGGCGCTGACATTTGACCACGTGGGCCTGTAGAAGTCGCCGCTGCCATCGCCACAAGGCGGGACGCAGGGAGCGTCCCAGGAATCGTGGAAAATATGACGAAAAACAGTTAGTAGTGACAGACGCGTTCTATCACTAAGTAACTTCGTCGTCGTCCTTCCAACGTCGAAAAAGTTAACATAATGCACATATATGTAAACTTTGACAAACGTTGTGTATCGAGGCCGTTATAAGTGCGCCGTAATTTTGAAGCAACCACCACCTTACGCGAGAACTCGTTCAGTCTTATAAAATACAATGCTATAAAGGCATATGCGTCAGCTTCCCCTCTGTTTTGGTAAGTGAAGAGTAAATAAGTAATCAGTCTCGTTATGTTCTCGACGAACTGCTATTGTTTTTTTTTAATTTTCTGTACCTCTTTTTTTATCTGCGGAGTATTATTAACACTATGCTGTATCGCTTCGCGCAGTCCACTCCAGTTATAAGCAGAAGCTTGTCCCATTTACATATCAGCTTCTTGTGTCCTTTGGCGCTGTACTCAAAAGTTTTCTCTTCAAGTTCCCGGTCGATGCACTTGCATGCCACTATGTGCAAGGACCACTTGCTTGCTACTATGACAGAATGATTACTTCAGTAAAAACTATCGTAAAAACAGAGAAGTTGCGTTGCAAATCGTTCCTTGTGCGTATATCCAGAACACTGTGGTCCTTACAAACGGAAATGCGCCACTGAAGGTGGGTGAACACTACTGACCGCTAGACCACTAAAAATGAAGAAGGCCACAGTTAGTCCAACAAATGGCTGCGAAGCGACGACAGCGAGCGGATGGCCCCGAGTACGTGTAACGATTTATTGCGAGGGAACGGGAAGCCAACGGCGCTTGCAAGAGCCCCACCACGGTGGCCTAGTGGCTAACGTACTGGGCTGCTAACCCGAAGGCCATGAGATCGAACCCCAGCTGCGACGGCTGCATTTTCAATCAAGGCTAAAAAGTTGTAGGCCCATTTGCTCAGATTTGGACGCACATTAAAGAACCCCAGGTTGGTCGAAATTTCCGCAGCCCTCCACTACGGCGTCTCTCATAATCATATGGTGGTTTTGGGATGTTAAAACCCACATATCAATCAATCAATGGCACCTGAAAGAGAACCCTAATGCGGTGGATGATCCACGCCGACGATGGTGTACCCATCGTCATGCCTGTATGGGAGGTATGAACGCTTGGTTTCAGCGCGACTTTCTGTCTTCGAGGTTCGGACAATAATGACGTGTCTGCGATTGTCTGCATAGAGCTTAACTCGAACCTCTCTGCGCTGAAAACATACATACAAACAACCTAGCATCTCCTAACTGAAGCCTAGCAACAATCTAGAAGTAAAAGTGGCTTTGACAATAGAGGGTGAACTCAGCCGCTGCTCCTGGCTTGTTGAAGACTCTGCCAGCAGTATTCGTTTGTTCTCACTTAGACTCTCGGCGAGTATGGCTGCAGATGAGTGTCCAGATCTGATTCCGTATTCATGTGACTTCACTTGGCCAGTCTTCTTTGAACCATGTGTGTTCAGCTAGTTTCAGCATATTAGGTAGTTTTGTGACTGGATTTGATGTGAATGGTAGTGCTTTGGGACTGGACTGCGTTTTGTGTTGTTTATCTTATGGCTGTGTGAGTGGACTTTCTGCATATGTCCTTTTTAATGACTTGACTGGCTGCAACAAGTGATTTTTTATGGTGATGATTATTAGTAATTTTTCATTATATTTTAGCAAGCGTCCTGAAATATAGGTTTTTATGAAGTCATTTGAAAGGGCCCGTTAAGAATTGATGCACAGTCAGTACAGGCTTCGGATTTTTTATTGTTTTATTGCATACAGCGCCATATCTTACAACTTACCTTAAGACCTGCTCCCATCAAATAAAAGACTATCCTCACGTGACAGTGTTTCTTAGAAAAAGTGGGAGACAGAAGCCCAGCGAGTTAATATCGTCAGGTTCACTTTACTTTGTACACTTCGACAGAAGAGGCTTATGCTCGCTTGAGTGTTTCCACATGAAGACAAAGCCGTACGGGGAGGAGTGAGCTTGCCGGATCATGCTTGGTTGGACGCATGGATGGGCGCACGGACGGACGGATGGACCAGCTCACGGACGAACAGACGGATGGACGGACTTCCATCCATGGGGCGACGCATGGATGGAAGCGTCGCCCCAGTCATCTTCATTCACTCTGCGGATGTGCTGTGATTTTTCACTTTATGTGTCAGGTTATGTGAGGAAATATGATTACTTGAGTAGGTGTATACTACTTAATGTCAATATCACTCAGTCCTCATGGGTGCAGTGTACAAATGATACCGTATCGTAAGCTATCAATCAATAGCAGGCGACTTTAGCTCAGCTAACGGAAAGATATACCGCATACATTGTCCGCTGCAGGAAACATGTTTGAGCCTGATGCCACTCTTCCTTTTCCTTTTTTCCTTTTCTTTTTATTCTTCCCACTGCTTCTGATACTTTTATATACTTCACTATTCGCTATTGACAATTGCCTCGCTTCTCCCTTTCATTTTTGCCTGATGCGGCAGCGGATTTGATTACGGCAACAGAGTTGAGGAAAACACTCTGTAAAATTGATGACAAGAGAACCTGCTGTTGAGGCATTCCTAGAGATTTAAAGTGAAGCAAGGCAGGGCATTCAATCAGACGTTTTCTCGTAGCCGCAGGCGAGATTATATGGACGCTTGAAGAATAAATCCGGAGCCCTCGCTTTATTCCCTGATGACTGCTTGCAGTATCGAAACATTTTGTCTTGTTGTGTACAATGCGTTTGAGTTTAAAGCCAATTAGGAACTTAACACATATACGGCTGCAGGCTCGTTTTGAAAGCAAAGGACAGCGTGATGGCGTGGCAGTCTGTGTTACAAAGCGAGATCTCTAGGGCCTACGAAACCCTTTGCTTAGAATAACAAACTGTGATAAGTTTCGCGTATAGTGCGCATTACTTATTCTCCAGCAAATATTTGTGACAAGAATATGCAGTTTTGTACCACGTGCTTGATGTATATATGATTTTTTACATGCACGGTTACAGCTTACTTGAAATTTTACAATTCGTCTCTTCAAGGGAATGTAATCAGTGTGTGTTCTTCCGCTGGCAAACTTAAATCTCAGCCCAAAAAAATCAGCTCTACCGATCATCCTTGCTATATTGCGTGCCTTGCTTAGTAGACGAGCAAGAGTCAGTATACCATACTGTGTCACATGGTTTGTCTGGTTATTTCTATAGATCACGTGCTTTGCCGAGGTGAGTGTCAGTTCATGCGTCAAACAGCAGCGCAGTTCAAGCAAATCACTGCTTCTCCATTTGCTCAACACACAACCTGCGGATCCGGCTACTTTGAGGGCCACATTTAGGTGGCGTACGACCACGTAGACCTGAAGTCATAAATGCATGGGTGAAACACCACCACCGTGTTCTTCTGCATGAAGTATTATGCATATGCCAAAGTTTGCAAGTTGGCCTCGTAAACCCCGCATGTAGGCAAACATAGCCTTTTTGTGGCTCAGGACTTTGCAAGATATTTCGAATGAGCATTTTATTCAGGTACATTCTCCATATTTGATGCGTTCGCACGACTCAATGAGTTGCTGGTCAGAATCATGGCGGTCGTTCTTTGCGAAGTTGCGTAGAAGTTGCTGCTGAAATTTATCCTATCAAGGCAGTGTTGCCTCGCGGTTCTTGTACCACGTAAGAGCATCATCATCATCATCATCATCATCATGAGCAGCAGCAGCAGCAGCAGCCTGGCTCCGCCCAATGCAAAGCAAAGGCCTCTCTCATGATCCACCAATAAACCCGGTCTTGTGCTTTCCGTTGCTACGTCGCACCTGCGAACTTTTAGGGGCGAAGCTACTTATAGCGGCACCCGTTCGTCCCTCGTAGTCGTAGTCGTAGTGTGTAACAAGTGTTACATTTCGACCTCCAAGGTGGTGTCAGTGGGAGGTTTCTCCTGTGAGGTGTTGAACAATAAAAAAAAATCGCAGCGTGCGCGTTAACTAAAAGCCAAATGCTCCTGTCTCTCATTCCCCATTAGCAGCCATTGGCATGTACATTGAGCACTATCTGACAAAAAAGGGTTGCTACGTTATACTCGCTGGGTGTAACCTCCTTAGTTTCAGAAAGGTTTAGTGAGCGTTGAGCCGCAGTGTCATGAATACAATGAACTAGTATATACCATGAACTCGAAGTGGTTAAAGGTGGGAAGTAGATACGAAGCGCAAGCCGTAAGAAAGTAAAAGCCGATTTTTCCTGTCTCTCATTTCCCATTAGCAGCCATTGGCATGTACATTGAGCACTATCTGACAGGAAAAGGTTGCTGCGTAATACTCGCTGGGCCTCACCTCCTTGGTTTTAGAAAGGTTTAGCGAGCGTTGGGCTACAGTGCCATGAATACAGTGAACTAGTATATACCATGAACTCGAGGTGGTTAAAGGTGGGATGTAGACCCGAAGCACAAGCCGTAAGAAAGTGTGCGTGTGCTACCTCTCGTTTAGTCCTTGGAATGTCCGCTGGATGGCGGTGCTTCTATATGGGAATATACGATGAAAAAATGCGAGATGGTGGTACTTGGAGCGCTGAATAGATGGACGAACAGCCACACAGACAGATGCATGGATGGACGCATGAACGGACGCAGGGGCGGATGCATGGACGAACGCAGGGACGGACGCACGAACAGGCGCACGCACGGACGGGCGGATGGATGCATGGACGGTCACAGAGACGGACGCATGGACGGACGGAAGGAAGAACGAATGGACGGACGAATGCTTCGCCCCACTTTCCATCATTCACACGGTGGATATGCTGCCATTTTTTTTTTTAGTCTCACTGGCCCACGTAACGTTCTGTCTCCCTTTCGCGCATATGCCTTCTCAGGGAATCCAATCAGTTCCAAGTCATGGAAGTAACGAGTTTGATATCTTGACTGCATTAGACACGAGTCCTGCCTTATTTACATATCGCATACATATATACCTATTTTGAATTCAGAAGCGACTTCGGAAGATCAGTCGAAACAATGCTGCACCGATATTGAGTGTTCGCTAGCTAAGTGCATTCAACATGGAAGTGCTGATGAGTAGATTTGCAAATGTAAGTTTATGTTATTCATGAAATGTTATTGGGTCCAAAGTGAAAGAACGCCTTATCAGGAGATGTGTTTGCATTGTGAAGATTCAAAAAAGGTGATTATGTTCATTTGTTTTTTTACACAAACAGAGTCAACATTTTATTTATTTATTTGTTTGTTTATTTATTTATTTTGCTATTCTCTTGACAATTCATGAAATTCGATGAATTGGACCGTTCAGTGCAACGCTTTTTTCTGTTTTATTTTCCTACTTCAAGGGTGTCAGCAAACCGAGAAATGCGCCAACATTCTCCAAGAGTCAGGTGCTCTTTTAACCTTTTTGTAGGCTCTTGCCTGAAGATTATGGATCCAGATAGATGGTTTAAATGTAAGTTACATATTCCGACTGTAGAAAATCGCGGCCCTTTTCGACAAATAATGAAAGCGTTACGTATTGCCTCACACTTTCTCGAGGCCGTGTCAATTCTATTTTATTTTCTTCTCCGAGAACATGCATATAAATGGGGCCCATGAGACATCGCTGCGAAACTCATTTGTTGGGCATCTCTTGATCTTTTCGCTTCGCGTGGAGTGAACTTCCGCTACTGTGAAAATCTCTGAAGAAAGGTGCCTCTTCCTTCAAGAAAAAAATTGAAAACGAAGAATAATGAGGAGGGAATGGTGAATGAGATCAATTCGAGACGCATGTGAAGCGGAAGAGGGAAGCTTACACAACATTTCTTCGAATCGGTCTCGTGAGGCAAAGCACTGTTTACGGCTTGTCTTTCAGATAGTGACTTCTTTGTTTCTATAGTTTATTACAGCGAAAGCTGTTATGAGATCACTTTTCAGGTCATGCGCAGTTGTTGTCCCCCGCCACCGCTGCCGGTGTCGGTAACCACGTCGCGCGAAACTAGAAAAGAAAAACCTTGCATTAATCACACAGTGGGGCTTGATTCCGGGTCCGCTCTCGTGCAAGCCTAATATTATACCACTTAGTTACGCCGGTGCTTATAACTTGTTGTCAAACTTGCCTTAGGCAGGCTTGATAGCACGAATGGCACAGTGGGGCTCGACCCCGCGTCCGCTGGGTGCCAGCTCAGTATTCTACCAATGAGCTACACCGGTGCTTGTGACATAATGTCAAACTTGCCTTAGGCAGGCTTGATGTCGGGAGAGCAATCGCGTTAATACGAATTATAAAGCGTTTTACAATAGTGAAAGAACAACCAGTCGTCGCACAATGCGAATAGTGTAACGAGTGGACCATCCAATGATCCAAATCCTCACAAGAGGTTGTTCTTGTTCCCCAATTTAACTGTAGCACATACCCACTTCAGCCATAATTCCCCATCGTCGTCAGCCACTGCATGGACAATTGGCACAAAAATTCTTGCAGGTGTTTAGCGGATACAACGCTCCTCAGAAGAATCACGAAAAATAGCATAGCGAATGCCAGCTTACTACTCAAAAGTTTATTATTAATGCCCTAGTGGGTATCAAGCAAGTTTGCTTGCAGGAGTTACCCAATGAGTGTTTTGAAAAGGCTCTGAAAGGCCGCTCTTCTAGCTTCCGCTGTGACTGTGCTGCGCCTACCACGCAGGCCTGGCATTTTTTTTTGTATTGCTGTAGCAATGCATTAGCACTGAAACCTTGGCAGCAAGTGGTTGTAGTGATAGCCGCCTTTCTTGCTGAATACATTTTCTCACTGTAGGCATAAGAGACGACTACGCTGACTAAATTACTAAGCAGGCTGGTGATTCCGAAGGTGATGCGCACAGGTCCTGATAACGCTATCGCGATTTACTCTTGAAGACAAAGCTGCGGAGTCATCTCATTTGTTATTTTAAATTCGAATTCGATTACTACGGAAATGCTAGATAACACAATTTATATTATAATGCAATTTACACTTTAAGGGTACGTGTCTCGCCGTGTCTATAACTTACACCAGTACGCTATACGAAAACGCGTTTTAGCGAATCAAAACGCCCATACCGTGGGGTGTTGCCAGTGACCTTAACTTTATAATGTAAAGTAATACCACAGGAATGGAGTGCTCACTCTACGTGGCTTTACATTTCGTCACGTCGTGAATATACCCATGAATACTATCTTGTGTTGACCTACAGTAATGGTGAAAATGTTCTTGTTCCGTATGAATGAATAATAAACATAATCCGAATAAGCGTAAAGTTATGATGTATGTCTAGATAACATAAAAGAGAAAACTGTTTTAATATAAACTTGCCTAATATATGAAGAAATTATAATCAGTGAGTCTCAGTTAACACCTCACACGCAGTCGTATGAGTCAGAGTTGTTTTGATAACACATAATAACACGTACCACCCGTAGCTCATAACACGTCTTTTTCGTAAAATATAATTTTAAGGGCTATTCAGGAACGGCAACCCCACCTAAAAGCTCGTTTTGGAAAATTATGGTAAGGAAAATTAGGGATTGGCTTAGTTGAACTCGCTTTGAGGATTGAAAGTGGTTTGCAAGTGTCTTGAAAGGGCAGGATAGCCATTAGGAAAAATTTATTCGCATATTTGTGCCACTCACAACGAAGCAGGAGAAACTGGAGCAGTAAAACATTCTAACTCATTTTGAAAATATTGTTCAGCTGATCTGAAAACTTTGCGTTTCAGTTCATTTTGGGTATAGTACATCACTGTTTGCTTGCGGCACAAACTAGTTGGCCTGGAAACCTGTCTTGACTTGGTATTTTCCATGAGATGACTCAAGCGCATTGCTTATTTTTCATGTAATCATCACCAGTACTACCAGTAAGAACATGAGAATGAAAAACACTCATGAGGAGATAACGTGGCGAAGCGATGAAACACACAACTAATGAACTACTAGCGTGAAAAGAAAGCAAATAAGTCACTATTATCGACTACCTCTCTTTGCACGTTTTCCGATGCTTGCTCAAAATTTTCGTAGCACAGGCAATGGCAGCAGCACCTACAAAGTAGGGGCAACAGAGAACAAAAAAAAATTACTTTAAAATGACGGTTATGAATTGACTTTCGAAAAGTCACGCATTAGAAGCTGGGAGTAACAGCCCAATCTTGAGTTACTTGGCAACATGTAGACCTAATGTAGTAAGTAAAAAGTGCGATAAGGAATGATGTTGGGCGCCTTCCCTGACCAGTAATTGGCTCTCAACTCTGTTTTCTTTCTTGTTTGTTTTGTTGTTATTTTTTTGCATTCCCCTCTCTTTTTTGCTTTTTTCTTGTGTGGGAGCGCATTGTCATGTTTTCCCGAGCTAGATCTGATGATGTGCGAGTGTGCAGGCGCAAGTCAAGCACTCAGAGAGGGCTGTGACTTTAATTTTTGTTTTCTAATCTACGCAACTCCAGACATACGGAAAAACAGCGGCTCTGCGGCGCACCCAGCGCAAGTCGTGACCTCCTGCATCGCCGCGGTGCTCCTTTGATGGGTGAAAAGCACGCATTGCCGGCACCCGCCTGGGCCCCCCGGCGGAGGCTGGAGGAAGTGCGGGTGTGTGTGTTATGGTGCACAGTGAGGGTAATGCGTGTTTGAAGCTCACCGAGCGCACGTGGAAAAGCGCCCCGCGGGAGTTGTTGCTGAACCGCCGTGGCGGTCTTGGCTGCGCCCTTTGCCCCGGCCTTTGTCGGCTCGGCGAATCACGATTCGGAAAACAAGAAAAGCCCATCTGCAGTCGTCCAAAAGCTAAAACAAAGTGGTTGCACGCCACTCTTAGTTGACCTCAATTTTCGCTTTCCTTCGTGTGAAAGGCGTATGGTTGCTTATAGGCGCGTGCATATTCGCCGTATATATCTTCACAAAGGAAGCAAACAAAGTATAATTTAGAATTAACAGCTTGAATCTGCGAAGACGCGAGGGTAAAACGGACAACTAATCATCCGAAAATATTCACTGAGACAAGTTGTAGCCACAACGGTAGTCTTCGAAAATGCTGATCTAGAGTCTGAAGAAGTGTAGAGAAATACAATGACAAAAAACGTCGAAGCAGCTTCGCACTGTAGTGGCACGAAAGAGTAAAGGAACTGCGGAGCTAAGCAGACTCCTTTGTTTGTTTTTATTTTAATCATTTTCCTGCAAGTTCCTTCGTGGGTTTTCTTTTTTTAGAGTTAGTATTTCTCTCACTCTCTCTACATTTTTTCTTTCTATTTTCTTTGCATTTTTACTTTTATTTGCTTCTTTCTTTCTCCCTTTTCCTCCGCGTTTTTTGCATAGTTCCCCTTTTCTAACTACTAGTTCTCTCGGTTTCTCTCTTTCTGTTCATTTCACTATCTTTCTCTTTCTGCCTTTCTTTTTCTCATATTTCTTTCTTCATCATTTTTTGTATGCTATGAATCACTCGCTCCTATCTCCTCGTCCCTTTCGTTTCCACTGCACACCTCCCTGCTGTGCTATACTATGCAAGGTTATGTCGTGTTGCGCTAGCCAAGTGGTTCCGACTCATGCCTTCCTCTTTCACTTTCTGCTGTGGGTACGCTAGTTCCAATGGCGCCTTAGCATGATATATTTATTAGGACGGAAGCTCCTAACCCCCGTATCCACAAACGATACTCGACTCGACTTTCATCTTTCACTTGAAAGAGTTGAGCGCTGAGAATAACGCTGCGCCACTCAAGAATCGCAGCAGATTATCGCTGATATGCAGTGACTTGCCGTGCCTACAGGTGGTGCTCCCATCGGCTTTCTCAAGTGAACGTGAAGCGTTGAGTGAAGGGACGTTCTTGAATATGTGTTAGGCTCGCAGAATCTCCCTTGACGCCGTAATCATCGTATATTCCCGTAGGACCAATACAGTGTTACGTATATAACGTATATAGGGCGGTTCATACCACGTTCATATCGCGTGTACGTTTTAATAATGGGCTGTAGTCGGCCCCCCTCCCCCCATCTGTCCGTCCGACTATCCGTGCATCTTTCCGTGTGTGCACTTGTCCGTCCATCCGTTCTTTCGCGCGTGCGTGCGTCCGTCCGTCTGTACGCGTATCAGTCCTTCCTTCTACTCATCCGTGCACCCGAGTGCCCGCGGTTCATCCGTCCATCTTCGATTCTTTTATACTAGTCGGTGACAATATGGACAATAAACGTAGACAATATGGATCCTAGGACCTAGCCTTGCTCCATCATCAGCATTCACTTCATGGATGCTTTTTTTTTCTGCAAAAAATCTCCCTTTCTGTTTTTTTTTGTCTATTTCTCTCTACGTTTCTTTATCTCTCTGTGTCTCTGAACTCATTCTTTCCCACATCAGAATCCAACGTTGCTCAGATTGGTGCACGTGTTCTAGGAGCAAATAAAAACATACGAAAAGGAAGATAATGAAGGAAGCGTGTGCTGATTGGTGATGACAATTATTTCTGTTCACGCATCACGGAGAAATGCCTGGCTCGCCATTTCATTAAAATGGTGGGCAGTCTCCAGAGGCAAAACGATCGTATAACTATGACTTAAGCTTCCCATGGTGTCTATATTATTTCCGCGGCTTCTCCGGTTTCCGCCGCCGTTCATTTCACCGGATGCTCTCGATTCGACGGTGGTAATTCGGTGAACACAGCCAATAGTTTTATGCCTCATGAATGTCGATGTTACGACGTGCAAGCAGTGCGATAAGTGAGAGGGAGTTGGCACGACACTATTTGTGTTTTCTTTCAAATTGTTCCAAAAAGCAAATATAGCAAGATTATCAGCCCGCGTTGCAGCCGCTATGTGTTGTGAAAACTGATGACGCCTGCTTTCTTAGTGTGGACGTGTACTCTGCTTAGCGTGTACTACGACCTACAAGCCGCCAGCTTTGGTCCGACTGCAGTGAGAAACTAATGCGCTTGCCTGGATAATCATGCAAAAGCAAGGAAAAGTTTACTTTAATTACATTGCTTCAATTGTGTATGTTTAGTGAGGCCCATGGCGTGATTCGTAATTAAATGATCTTTGTCAAAGATTTCACATTATCACCGAAAGATTTTCTACTAGCCTCCAGCTGACAAGTGATTTTGTATGGTGACATCAGCGCTGTACAATATGCATAATGCAGTTGCATATAGCTGACGATGACATGAATGTTTAGAAAACGAAGCGCCAATAGTGATCGTAACGTACACTAACGAAAGACGGGTCACATGCTTATGCTGTGAAATATCGTTGGAAGAGCGGGTAAACGTCCCAGTATCTATTTTTCTTCAGATCACACAACCCGGCTGATCTTCTTGCTAGGTTTGTATACACATGATAAGTAAATATTGCGTCCACTTTTTATGCTTCAAGAATGAACGGGACGTAGAATGGCGCGCAGGATGCAGCAAATATTGACGTACTGGTGCGTGGGTAGCATGGTCGCATGGCATGGGTAGCGTGGTCGAACACGAAAGGATAGCAAGCTCTCCCTGTTTGCTTCAGACAGTGTATACAGAATTTCAATAAACATGCAAGCTAAGCTATAGCAGCGTCTGTCTATTGCGTCGCTAATATCAGTAGCCTAGTCTCTGCACACTCGCAGTAATTGAAAGCAGTGGGGAGGTACCACCGGACAGAAAGATCTGGAGTGATTGCCACCCGCCAGTGGACAACGCATCCGGCGATCATTTCGTGAGTGCTGCAGCGTATGGCCTTTTGTTGCCATGGTAAGGCTAAATTTTAATTTAGAAGCGTGTGATGCGTTAGAAACTGTTTATTACTGCCTGATCACTGAAGCCTGAGGCAAATAACGAGGTTGTACTTGAGTTCCCACTAACTCACGCAGTCATCGACGGCTGTAACTCCGGAAGATCTCTGTCTTAGGGATTCCACCACACAAATTTTTATAATATCAGTAGATATTTCGTACAGCTCATTTTATCCTTGCGGAAAGGACTCTCAATTCCTCGTATCCGATAAGTCGTGGGATCAACGAGGGTATTTAGCACACCTGTTCCAATAATGTTGTTTCCAACGCCCACATTCGCTTGCCCCTTGCATTTTCATTAGCTAGTCTTTCCTGCATGGTCTTCTGTGTTTGTTCATTAACTCCTAGCGTCTGATAGTTTCATGCTCGGTGTCATTCGTGGGCAGCAGAGTTCAAGCGCTGCCGTCGCTTGCTCTCATCCCCAATTAGACACGCCCACTTAGCAAGTGTGGATTTCATTTGCGGCTGCCTTTCATTCTCGACGCGTAAACGGTTTCTGGCAAGCCACCTGTATCGTTGTGCGAAGTGTGCCGATTTCTGCGCTGAGACTCGCAAGGCTTGGCCACTTAGGCCGCCCAAACAAGACACTTAGATAAAGCTGTTCGCGGTCGTGTCCGCGGGCTGACGCTTTTTTCGTTTTCTGTAGCTTACGCTTCAATTGGATCCTTCGACTGATGATTGATATGTGGGGTTTAACGTCCCAAAACCACTATATGATTATGAGAGACGCCGTAGTGGAGGGCTCCGGAAATTTAGACCACCTGGGCTTCTTTAACGTGCACCCAAATCTGAGCACACGGGCCTACAACATTTCCGCCTCCATTGGAAATGCAGCCGCCGCAGCCGGGATTCGAACCCGCGCCCTGCGGGTCAGCAGCCGAGTACCTTAGCCAATAGACCACCGCGGCGGGGTTCAATTGGATCCTTCAATGTGGACTTTTATTACCAATAGTCGTGGTTGAGCCTCTTCATACACAGTGTCTTCGTACACATTCTTTTTTTTTTGCCTCCTTCTTTCTTAATAACTATTCCTTTCAGTGGACAGGTGATTTTAAATATACGATGACGAGGACCATGACAGTAGAAGCACGCTTGCTTCTTTTCTCTTCAGTCAATACAACAGGACTCATTATGATCATTAGCCCCTCTTCAAACACCATAAGCGCCTGGGGAAGTAATATTGACTATATATTACAGGTGGCTGCGTAGTTTGACAGAAGAGACCTCGGATATTTTGCTAACCCCGTGATTGCTAGCACAAAAGTAAGAGCCTAATGCATAGGCAGGCTCGAGTAATGGCAAATTTAACAGCAGCCCTTACGCTATTAACCATATAGTTTGTTCTATACACCTACTTCCGGGCTATAAATAAAAGGTGCATTTTTTACATCAACTCAGCAACGCAGCCCCGCCGCGGTGGTCTAGTGGCTAAGGTACTCGGCTGCTGACCCGCCGGGCGCGTGTTCCAATCCCGGCTGCGGCGGCTGCATTTCCGATGGAGGCGGAAATGTTGTAGGCCCGTGTGCTCAGATGTGGGTGCACTTTAAAGAACCCCAGGTGGTCTAAATTTCCGGAGCCCTCCACTACGGCGTCTCTCATAATCATATAGTGGTTTTGGGACGTTAAACCCCACATATCAATCAATAAACTCAGCAACGCAGCCAAAAGATTTTATCAACTCAGCAACGCAGCCAAAAGATTTTTTTTTGGGGGGGGAGGGGGAGGTTTCAAGTGGCAGAGGGAGGAAGGGGAACTTCAAACCGTAGTTTTTTGATAATATGCGTATGCTTGTATGTTTGCGTGTATGTCTGCACGTGTAAAAATAAAAAATTTCAAGATGGGTGGGGGTTTAAACCTCAGTACTGACGCCTTGGCTACGCCACTCATTTAACATCACTTCTGGAATTTTTCATTTGCGTCAATGCAAATGTATCACCATCGACACGCAAACACGCACAAAAAAAACAAATCAGTCAGCAGCTGGCTAGCAGTCATCCATAACATTCCATTGGCTGGCTCCGCATGATCTTAATGAAGTGCCGCCTCATTTTTCTGTCGATTGTTTTTAGCAATTCCTTTTTGGAGCATGTAAGGTCAGGCTACATTTTTTTGTGTATTTGGTTTACTATTTTTGGTTTAGGGTGAATGCTTATTTTGTGCTCGCACTATTACAGTGTCTTTTAAACTGAACGGGAAATTTTTCGGAATATAACACATTTATATAATCAATAAACTCCTATTACACGGCCATGTACTATTTTCGTACTGATTTAGACAATACACTGTTAGATAAAGACCACAGACACGCCAGGCTCACCATGAGGCTATGACTGTAGCGTTTCAATCAACAACGGGCTGTTTCCGTAGCTACAGACCACAATTTACGAAAAAATGTTGTTGCGGATAAATATTTACTAACGGGTGTAGGCCATATTTTATCTACCGTTTCTGTCTTGGTGAAGACAAGACCCCTCGCCGAAACTGCGATGGCGTTTTTCGGCACTGTGTCGTCGTTTTGTTCTCGCGCTATAACTATCGTCATGGCCACCATTGCTTTAAGGACACAATAACGACAAGAAGTCACGAGCATTCTTGTACGTACAATCAAGATTCTCATGTCTGTAGAAGGCCCTATGTATTTCTTTCCCTTCTGTAAGCTCATGCCCTGTGCTTTATGCCCATCTGTTAACGGTTCGAACTGTGTCGTAAACTTATATTTTGCGACAAGAAACACAAAATAATCTGGGCGTCAACCACATTCGTGTTTTAATCTCATAAAACGACACCGCGTAAACCTTATTTTTCTTTTTATCTCATGACTTTGCTTGTTGACCTCATAAACTTAAAAAAGTGATAGAAAAGGTTGAACAAGAAAATGAGTGCGCGTGGCACCAACAGTTCAGACAGTGCATATCCGGTACAACGACCATGAATGGTGCTCGTTAGCAGAACAGCACACCTCTCGTTAAGTTTACAGTGGGCATTCCAAACAGCTCGAACAATTACAGCTTTGGAATTTCACAGCCCACACTTGAGTGCACTCTGCAGTTTGACGCATATGACCAAGTCTCTTTCACGTGAGTTCTGCTCGACAACAATCATCCTAGGACTCTGACTAAGTGTGGCAATTTAACTTCGCAGAATGTTTTCGCTAAACATTCTAAAGTGTTGGCGCGATTCTGTGTCGAAGTCGGTACTTATTTGGTACCGTTATATTTAGTTCACCCGACCTACAGATAACAATCCATCGCAATCCAGGGCTTATAAACTCTTGTTAAATGCTTGATTCCTTTTTTGTGCTTTAATAACTAAGTTTTGTGCCATATTAACATACTTGTTACATTTTAAATGCACTTGACTCATTTTCATTCAATTGCATCACTATATTCGTTATACTTTTTGAATGCAATATGCTGATTACTTGTACTTTTCTTTCCTAAAGCAAAGCCTCTGCCTGCAGGGTATCCTCACGTAAATAAATATATAAATACATTTATAATAAACAGATATTGACTCAATGAAGCAACCTTGTCAAACAACGCACAGCAGCAAATTCCAAGGAATGGTACAGTACAGTTGACTACAGCAGTAATTCTTCGCAGACTAGTTGGTTCACACTTGTAAACTCGATCTGCTGTGTAACCAGAAGGAAAGAAAGAAAGAGACCGGAAAGAGCGCAGGTCAAGGTAAAAGCATACTTGTCTGCCCCTTTCTGACTTCATAAGTGTGCACACTTTCCCGACGTGGCCCCATGCACGGTGGCTCAAGAGCACTAAACAGTGCCCTCATCTCGATAGGAACAAATTCATTCTTTATGATATCGGAGAGCTATCAAGACATGCAAATGAACTTCGCGACAAGGTCAACGCAAACTATAGCAGCCGGCGGCTTTTCCGAGAAACGCTGGAAAGAGCCAGCAAAACTGGAAATTCGCTGCAGCAATAATTCTTTGCCGACTGGTTGGTTCATACTTGCACGGCCCTGCGGCAGCTGAATTTGCGATGGAGGCAGAAATGTTGTAGGTCCGTGTGCTCAGATTTGGGTGCACGTCAAAGAACCCCAGGTGGTCGAAATTTCCAGAGCCCTCCACTACGGCGTCTCTCATAATCATATGGTGGTTTTGGAACGTTAAACCACACATATAATCAAACTTGCACAGCCACCAGTTAAAAAAAAAAAAAGCTGCTTCGTTTGTAGGCTCGACTTGCTACGCGTCAAGAAGAAACGAACAAAAGAGACAAGAAACAGCGCATTTTCGTCAAGGCTTCACTCTTTCTTATCTCCCTCTTTTGTTTTCCGTCTGGTTGAGAAGCAAGTCGAGTTTGCCAAGTCGAGTGGAGGTTTAGAAAGCAGGAGATTTCTTGCGAGGAAACTCTGCTACAAAAGCTTTGCTGCGTTTTTGCGGACAACTGGCCTCAGAGACAGACTTTTGTGTCTTATACTTTTTGATGTTGCCTTTCCTCTGTCGCATTTTTTTTGTAATTTCTCTCTCTCTTCGCAACATTTCTTTTTAACATCTTTCATTCCCCTCACCCCTTTCCTCAGCACAGGGTAGCCAGTCGGTCTAACAACTGGCTAACCTCCCTGTCTTTCCTTTTTTTTCCTTCCTTCCTGCTACAAAAGATTGCATACCTGAACAAGAAAAAAAAACACATGTAGAAATGACACCTTGACACTACAAAGGCTCTAGTAGGTGTATTACGAACGCATCTATAATAATTTCCAGCTAGCATAGCAAAACGAATTCGAAATGAATGATGTTCCATGTTATCCCATGTTCGTGCTCTGTAGGTCTCGTTTATAGAGCCTTAATGTATGGAAACCGTGTTGTTCGTAAATAGATAATTTTGAACCATAACTTCATTCACTGGCAATCAGCTTCGCAGATTGCCGTCAGCAAAGCAACATTTTCCTGTCTTTGGAGCTTTTTACTCATTCAATCGGCTTTAGTTAAATCTACATGTGCTACCTTGCTACGTAAAAATTGAAACTTTCATGGCGATATTAGTTTGTTAGCAGCTTCAACTTTTATCTCTTTAAAGTTATCATCAACAATAGGGTAACATAGTTGAAGACGTGCTCAAGAACATGAAGATGTCAGTCAACGGTGGCCGATGTTTGTCAGTTGACAGGACAGACTGCCAGCGTCATAATTAATCAAGATCGCGTTTCACGAGCGCGACACGCGACCGAGATTCTGGGCCTGGACTTTTTCGTCTCACCCATCATGCGCACAACTGTGACAATCTTATAATCTCTTTCTTGAAATAGGAAGTTGTTGACAATAGTTCACCGTTGAACGTGCTAGAGCTGGATCTAAGGCGGCGTTCACTAGCCGAGCCCACAAGTATCCCTATAGATACATTAGGTTGGGTTACAGGAAATAATTATAAAAAACATGGTTGAGCTTTTCATCCTTAGGAAAATTGGTATAACACGAAATGAAATTCTGTTCTTACAAATTTTTTTGAATATTTAGTTTACAAGTGTATAAGAAGCCTTGCACAATGTTTGCTTTTGTTTGAAAACTATGCATTGTTTAGCGTGGTCACATCCACGTTGATGCTTGGTGATGCATCGCTATCTCTGTGATACACGTTCATAATCAATGATTAAACGAACACTTGGGAACGGTGAGAGAGGGAGAAATAACATTTATTTTTGCATCCGCCATGTAGGCGGTCCCCGGCCTCGCAGGGCGCGGATGTTCCCTATCTTAAGACTACGGCTATTAGAGTCCGATAATCTCACAGCCTAGACCTCGAGCATGTTGTGCTCTGACTAGGCGACAGTTACTCGGGTGCCTCCGCGCTCGTTACACGGGCCGTCGGCTCCTTTTCTCCATTGCCTTGCCAAAGCCTCCTCAAGTCGCTGGATGGCCCTTCGTTGCGTCTTCAGGTCTTCGGAGCGTATCCACCATCCGAAGAGCAGAATCGGAAAAAGCGATGTGACAGCCATGCGAGTGTCACTGATTTTACGCATAACTTGGGCTAAGGTAGACATTCCACCGAATTATCATTTTCAAATTAATTTATGCCTTATCGCATACTGGCGCATATAAAAGAAAAACAGGTCGCGTAACCACGTCCTTCGCTGCAAATGTCACCGGAAGACAATAGCCTTGAGCCAGCGGTCTTTTTCGTGCATAGCGTCGCACTTAAAACCAAGCTCAAGCAAGAAATAAATAGGCTCTTTAGAATTACGTATGTATGTATCTTTAAAGACGTGCACCACCTAACACTTACGTATTGATGTTGCACCTCAGATATGCGTAATATTTGCGTTTTGATTGACAACGTTCACACGCATACACGCAGCCACCAGTAGAACATAACTGGCCATTCAGCAAGAGCTTGAACTTTGGCCGGGCGGCTTAATCGTGTGACAGGCAGACTGGCATCGAACATTCTCGGTTTAAAAAATACAAAGAACTTGAAAATATTTGTTGATCATCTCCCCTAGCATTCGTTATGTGACATCACCAGATTTTTGTTTGATGAGTGCGCCAAAATTGAGAAGCCGACGTAAATTAGACCATCTTCTTGGGAATTTTTGTTTTTATAATGAATTCGTGCTTAATAAAAATTTGTCAGGGTTTGTATTCAAACTCTTCATAATTTCCCGAAAGTTCAATATTACATAGGCCTTATCCAGTTCGGCAACTTATGTATATGTGCATTCGCTCTCTAGTACAACAGACCGATCCGTCGAGACATCATGCGATGAAGTCTTCTTACGATCACTGCTTGTTTGTACATATCTGATCACATATTTGTTTTATTATTCTCGGCTTCTGTTCATGTCAGACTTTACTACGACATCGCACACATTTTCAGAATACAGTTACAACACGTAGCTCCATATGTCAACTCTCCGTAAAACGTGCTACATGCGTCCGTATACGCGTTGAAAATAAAGATATTCTTCGGATTTTTTTCTGCCTAAACTAGCAGTGACGACTCCTGTCCTAAGCCTAACTAACCTGTTATTTGCCTTACACTTTAGAATGTTTTATTGTATTTATTAACTTCATGCAAAAGGGAAAAAAATCGGCACAGATCTCACGTACCTGGGAATCGACGTCATGCGAAGCATACGGAGGGAAGGTTACCGTGTTGCAATTTTTTTATTGAGTGAAACGTCATAAAATGACTATATATATATATATATATATATATATATATATATATATATATATATATATATATATATATATATATATATATATATATATATATATACATATATATATATATATATACAAATGCTGCACGCGCACACTTACGTTGAAGAGTTAAATACGTTTATATAATCAGTTGTTCGCACTTGCGCAACGATGCCAACTGGAACGTGCGTATTAGCAACACCAGACGCTGATATGAAGCGCTCATAGCGAGGATGCTGGCCCTCGACACTTCTTAATAAATCAACCTCCGCGCATGGCAACTAACCACAATTAACGATAAACCGACCTGACGGCTGAATCAAAAAAGTACAAATGTAATGTTTATCCAATTGAGTAGGCAGCACTTCAACCACAATTCACGTTTCACGAAGATTAGCGTCTATTCGAAAAGCAGTTCCGATCCCTGGCGTAGCTCTGTGGTAAAATGCTTCAGTACCACGCAGAATGCTTAGGTTGGATTTCAACTAGGACCCTCACATTTATTCGTTGCATTCGTCGGGTCGACGCTACCGATGCCGGGTAGCCCCGCCGCGGTGGTCTAGTGGCTAAGGTACTCGGCCGCTGACCCGCAGGTCGCGGGATCGAATCCCGGCTGCGGCGGCTGCATTTCCGATGGAGGCGGAAATGTTGTAGGCCCGTGTGCTCAGATTTGGGTGCACCTTAAGGAACCCCAGGTGGTCGAAATTTCCGGAGCCCTCCAATACGGCGTCTCTCATAATCATATGGTGGTTTTGGGACGTTAAACCCCACATATCAATCAAATCATCAACCGATGCCGGGCATTTTTTAACGCTCGCGCGTTAAACTTATCCCCACGTGTGTTTTCGTCGTTCCTGCGTAGATACTCAGTGTCAATCACCTGTGACACATACCCACATACCAGCGGGACATACCCGCCCGTGGGTATGTGCCACTGTCTGGCGGCAAGTGTTTGACGACGTGCGCGACGGGATTATGACATTGTTGATGTCTTGACCAGTGCATCATATTCGTCAAACCATCTTAGCCTCCCATGCTAATCTTGGTTCACGCCAAGTTAAGGGGGTGACCACGAGAGCCCCCAAACGCAAGCGGCTAGATAGATAGATAGATAGATAGATAGATAGATAGATAGATAGATAGATAGATAGATAGATAGATAGATAGATAGATAGATAGATAGATAGATAGATAGATAGATAGATAGTTACGCATAAAGTCTATCTATCTATCTATCTATCTATCTATCTATCTATCTATCTATCTATCTATCTATCTATCTATCTATCTATCTATCTTCGAAGCACATGCCCACCGAAGCATAAATGATGGATGATACTATATGCTGCTAGCATAAGCCGGGCATGCAATGGCTGGAATATAATTGACAAGCATGGACGTCACGCCCATCAAAAGAGTCTCTCACGACTACGGCTGACAGCCGGAAAGAGACACGAGGGGCAGGTAGTTCGTCGCCAACTTCCGGGCGCCACTCGTTAGTCATGGCTGTAGTGCATAGAGACGGATAGACCATGCGGAAAGTTTCGGGACGGCGCGAGCGGTGAATAGACCGGACGAGAGGCGACGAAAAGCTTGACGTTAGCTCTCATGGGAAGTGTTACCGGTGCCGACGAAATCGATACTGCTACCAGAGAAGCGTGAACAGCTGTGAAGTAAAGGATATTTACAAAATGCTCGTGATCTGTGGTTTAGTATGAAGAAGAGCGAAACGAGTCAGGGTTCCAAAGTCTACCAGCAATTGGTCGCCTGTATTTTCGCAAGAGGTTAATGTGTCTTCTTTCATGGCTCATATCTTCAAATTGACACAACGCAGACTAGCTTCTCAAACTAACTTACGAAAAAGGTTGACAACACAATTATGAATTTCATATGTGAAGAAATTATTGTAGCGGCATAAGGCTATAACTAACGTATATAAAGTTGCAGACCCTTGCCACAATTTGTAATGAATTTTAACTACTAACACGTTCATTTAGCATCACTTAACTACATAGAACATTTGTGACAGAAAAAATCCAGCTGGTCGCTTTATGGCAACACTGCTCAACGCTATTCATGAGTGAAGATGATTTATCAAGAGCTAGCCATGGCTACTCGACATTAGCCACATTTTAGCCTTCCCTATAGCTAACAAGATGGAGGCCTAATCAGCAACGGCACTGCGGATGCTAGCACGATGGCTCATACGGCCAGAAATTCGTACTCCGTCATAAATTGTGGTTGAAAAGTTCTTTTGAAAAGGCTATTCAGAAGGTTCAAGAAAGCAAGAACCGAAGCCTACTGAGCTTGCCTTGGGTCGTAACATGGTCTTGAGTTAGGCTTGTCGAGGACCAAATTGCTCGGCCAAGCCTACACCATTCCCTGAATCTGCAGTATACAAAGGCACATCAACCAGCGAGTAAGACTGAGAGTCATCGTACAGTTGTCGTTGATGCTTTCTGAAAGCACAGCTATTCCCGAGGCAAAGGCAAGAAGCTCGCTGAATTAGCATGACCGCATAGACAATCGGTGACGATGACATTCTCTCGCGCGAGCACTCGACAGTGCTTTCTAGTTTCCGTGCTCTTCTGCTTCACAACTTGGCCTCATACAAAAGACAACAACAGTGAATAGAACGACAACACGAGCGGCATACTTTCAACTAGTTTATTCATAGACAGGGCTGCTTCTGAATGATCGATCGAGGGAGCACGAACAGAAAGATAAAAAAAAATTATCGAATGCACTTGCCTGCGCAGTTCAAGAACTTCGCGGCCGGCCCTCGCTCTTTCGTTTGCGGTCAAGATGTTGAGCAGTAAATACTAACAAGGCCACACTCGAGGTTTGGTGGGGCTCATCGGCTTCACCGCCTATTCTCATTCTTACTCGGTTTTTGTTCTGTTTCCCGTGCTGACGTACGCATGCGAGATATTTTGAGCCCTTTCATTTCCCGTGTTTTAAGCCTCGCAACGTTAGGTGCATCGTGCCTCGGATTAACTCTTCTAAGCCAGAGCTTCAGTTTTCAGAATGTAATAAATGAGGTTGTCGTCAAACGCGTTCACTTTCTTCTGACATTCGGGACCAAAAAAAAAAGACGAACTGCATTTTTTTTCTGCTGCTTTTGTATTTTAGATGAGCTGGCTTTTATCTAGAGTAAATGTGTGCGAATATTCGAAAGTTCAGATCTAATTGAATAGTTGTTGGTGTTTTGCTCGTATTCATTAGATAATTCAATATTTCACGAAGAATATAGTAGTTTAGCTTAAATACAAGCGCAGAGAACATTTATTAGAGTCTCGTGCATGTGAAGTCTAAATTGATGCTGCAACTAGGCATCAGTTCTAGTACACAAAGTTCTTGATCACCCATTTTATTGCGAAATCATAGGACTGGTGGTTTTCGCTATATATTATCCTATCCCTGTATAACTATGTCTCTCTACGAAGGAATCATGTACACCATTTTTTATTGTACTAGGATAAATCAAAAGGCAGTAGGTCTGGACGTGTTGGCTATTCATTATAATGCATGACAGTAAAAAAATTCACCAAAGCCTACGGCATTGCCTAATGACAATTCTGAGCGACGCTTCGTGTTGAGGCAAGGCCAACTATGTTTGGTGTTTTGGTTTCAGCAAGGTATTGACTACACCATAATTAAGGTTTTTGCGAAGACAGCACCTAGTACGCAAATTTTTGCTTTTTTGCAGACAAACGAGGTACCAGCTACGCCTGTGTAAGGTGTTTGGTGCACTTCGTTGATGCTGCACGTGGCTGATGATTATTAACACTTATGGCTTGTAGCCTTTTTCAGTTAGTGGGAAGCATCAAAATGCGCATTCGTCGCGCAATCAGCATTGTGTGATGACTGGCCGTTATTGTGCTTTTCTGCCACGCGATATTACATAGGTTAAGGCGATCTCTTGCGTGACATGACTCCTGTATATGGTGTTTTTACAAATGAGTTTCGAGCTACAGCGTGGCAACCCCACAAATTCCAAAGGTTTGGCCGACACCTGAGGAAGAGGGGTGGTGGGGTATCCAGTAGGGCTAGTCTCCTGAACCCCGTCTTCCTTGACAACAGGAAGGACATAAAAAATGTATGTCTCTCTCTCTCGCTCTCTCTCTCTGTCGCTCTCTTTGGCAGAATACTTGACCACCATGCAGAATTCCCGGAATCGTATTCTACTCTGTTCAGAAATATTTTTCTCGTTTTATTTTTTCCTGTCTATAGTTGCACCCCCAATGGCAAGGTAACGACGATGGCGACGATGCTCAACGCAGGAATGAGTACCTGAAACTTGTGCTCTAAAATAACAAAGTTGATGACAGGACAAGTGCACACCTGAACAGATTAAAATAAATAAACGGCTGAATTCCCTTAAAGAGGCTATTTGACGATCGTCAAGCGCATCGTGTCGCCGCTATCTCTGCTCAGTTAATTGTCCTCACCGTACTAATCATGATATCCCAGGAATGAGCAGTTGCATCTTCAGTAATTATCTTCTTGCGAATTATATTTTTGCGCCCACAACGACACAAAACATTTCGCTGTTTGAAGCACTTGCATCATATTTGTTTTTTTTTCTTTCTCATGCTCTTGATTGTGAAGCACTCACCCTGTCATCAACGTACTTTTTCCCACGACAAAAACATTTATCTTTTTTCTACACAACGCGTTTGCCGGCATCATTAACTCCCTTTCTGTGATGGTATAGCTGTCGAGACGAGGCGTGCCATTGAGGCGTCGCTTCGGGGTTGAAACAATTAGGTGCTAGGGACAGGCCAAGCAATTTGTTACAAATGCTTCCACCAGAATATTTCGAAGTAAGAGAAACCATTCCGGAAGCGACGGCGCGTGTCTTGTTGTGCGTCGTTTTATGCTATGGCATTTTCTCGGGCACGACGTTGTTTATCAGTCTGAACGTAGCGGCTATTGTACTGATTCGAACGGTCGCTCATTAATGCAGAGTTAGAAAAAAAAAGTGCGAAAAATGCTCAAGTCCGTACCCTGCCAATACTTTGAACTTTATTTGAACTTTAGTTCAAATCTAAGCAGGGTGCAGATAACAGGAACACGGACAAAAAATCACAACGGCTTGCTGACGTCTGTGTTGCTTTTTTTTGGCAACAAACAGTGATGTGCCAAATAAAAAGTACAATGCATGAACAGCTTACAGAACAGCGTACAGAAAAAAAAAACAGCTGTGTCTGTAAAGGCTATAGCTGAACATAAATACATTCAAAGAAACGCGTTTTTGCAGCTACAAGAAATAAATTTTAAAATAGAGCTAATTGAAAAGACCACTTGTATCTGAAACATTGAACTAATCCATACACAAAGTTCGCAACGCTTCGCCACACACTTTGAACATAATAAACAAATATTATCCACGATATACATACAAGCATAATGAATATCCACTAATGGTTGTACAAAAGTTCAAATACACGGTGCTGAATACATAAAAAATGCATACTCATTAAAATTATTGATATGTGTGATTAACCCATCCACATTCTTCGCGAAAGAAAGTATGGCAGTTAATAAATAGAGTTAGAGTAAGGATGGCAAGACATGAAGTATCCCTTGTTTTCCATAATGTGTTCACAAATGTGGCACATAATAGGTATCTTTGTTCCGTGTACTGAACGTGCTTGAATTTAATGTTAGCCGTGACAGATGCTCAAAAATACATGCTATTTTTCCTTTTCATTAACAACCGTTTCTTCAGAATCACATTGCACACTGCTTTTAGTGACATATCTAACTAATCCAAAGTAGGATCAGTGCGTGCATGGAATGGAGTACTTGAAATTGTTACGTTACAATTTCAAGTAAAATTGGAAATGGAACTCGTTACAATGCTCTATACGAGATGACAGTAGTTGATATGAGATAAAAAAGAGCATTATGAAGAAAGAGTATCGCTTTCAATGGCAACGAGAGGCGTAATCTTAATAGTACACCCGTAACTTGAGCAAGTTAGTTGGACACTATCTTGACATGTTCATTGCATAACATGTTTTCCCGAATGATGATGCCTAAACCCTTGATTGAAGGCACTATTTTTATCACGGAGGTTTCCGATTATATGTTACCTCGTTGTTGGTATGCCAGCACATGTAATGTAGGATGTTGTGGAATGCGTCACTGTACAATATAAGTTACCTCGCAGGAAGCCTATCAGAGCTTGTGGAAAGTTTGTCATGCTCCATAGTAAACACGGTCGTATTTCTCTTCCGCACGCGTTCCTTACACGTGCACCCCCACTTTAACATGGGCGTTCTTTCAAAATGATCACATATGCAGCCGCCAGTTTTATGTCATCTTACGCAGAATCTGAGAAAACATACACGCACAAGCGTGCGTCAGCTTATGTTCGCCCCATACTAAGCGACGAAACTCTGCTAATTGCATCTTGTAGCAATGAAATGCTAAAGCAGTTACCGCCCTATATTTGCTTTCCCAACCAACAAGTCATGCATGTAGTAACACGCTGAGGACCCAGTCCTTTTTTTCTAAGATGACTGAATGAGTAATAAAGGTCGTTCGGTGAACTGCAGTGGTAGTAATTGTAGGAAGCCCATTGTTATCATGTCTTGCTTACACACAAACAAACACACACACACATACACACAAAGAAACAAAAGACAAAACACCTGAAAATGGCAAACAGCTGTTCTGGTGCAGTATCATGATATGTGACGAGAGTAGCGTCATAACATTGATTGATTGATTGATTGATCAATATGTGACGTTTGATGTCCTAAAGATACCATATGGTTATGAGAGACACCGTAGTGGAGGGCTCTGGAAATTTAGACCACCTGGGGTTCTTATAACACGCACCCAAATCTGAGCCTACAGCATTTTCATTTCCATTAAAAACAAACATTAAAGGCGAGAGATGGTGTATGTTTTAAACCCCGTAAAACGCGATAACCTTACTATAGGACGTTAGGATTAAGTTCATTTTGACCTCAGCAAATAAAGACAATTTTCTCGCCAGGAAAGCCTCATGGCGCATGCGAGATGGAGTACTACCAAATATTTCTTTATTCGATCAAACATCGGCAACACTTCTTCAGTGCAACCCAGATGCGCGTCCATGCAGTGATATGATTTTGTGTGACCTGGTGCCAGTGAGTGATTCAGAATGAAGTTATAAAACTACCGTCCCATGCATATGATTCAGAAAAGATGTAATAAACGCGTTACGTTGCTACAGCGCTCTATATAGCCGCCTCAAATAAACATGCCTGGCATTGCCACAGAGCAGCGCAGACGTCTCGCAATAAGTGTGGCATCTGCAAAATAATGATGTTTTCGCTGATCCAGCTTTATCTTATCTGTAAGCGCATTGTCAAATAGCCCGTTCTCAAACTTTCATTCAATGTAAACACCGATATAATCTCATTGTGTCTTTATTGCAAGAATTTCCCTCTCTATTTCCTCTATTGCCATGAGCACAAACCTCTTCATGGCAGATCGCCCACGGTGTGCTGGACCAGCTTATTGAAGAACGATAAACCTTGCGCAATATCACCAAGCTAGCGTCGAAGCTTCAGGGCTATAGAATCGCGATGCCCTAACATCAATCGTCGTAACAAAGATTGACAAATTGCAACCATAGTTATTGAATACTCCAAGCGGTCTTCTCAAGACACCGCCTACGAATTGCAAAAATGCGGGTGCTATATATGCCGGTACAGTGCAGCTAACATTCCAATTGCTTCACGTATACAGGTACAAACAAAAATACAAGCAGCAATGGCTTCGCCATGGGAGTACTGACTGAAGTCATAACAGACCTCTCTGGTGGCCACTAGTGGACCTGCCTTGTCGCGATGGCCTGTCTTTCACTGGCGGCCTCACGAACTACGTTTTGTGACACTGATTTTCACAAATACGTTCGACTTTTGCAACAAACTTCCAATGGTCCACGGGCAAAATTGATTGCCGGAGCATACAAAAAATTGGAAAGTCACGGCAACACGTGATAGCTGAACGTAGTTTTGTCCTACTGACCTCCCTGTAACGGAGTTTTTTTTTTTATTCTTGCAACCATGCATTGTCCTTATGCCCCAAGGTCCGTATGCTATCTGAATATACTCCACTGTGTATGCAACGTTGGCGCGACTGTCGCCAAGCGTTCGAATTTCAGCACTTCTCAAGCGTCGCTGTATTCGTTGCTGAGTGAATTCAGTTACCATAAACGGCAAATAGTGGCGACAAAATGCCTGGTAAAAAAAAAGAAACTGAGATTTTATTTTTCCACTGAACAACAAGGTGTTCGGAAGTACTTGTTGCAATTCTTAGTTTACGTTGCGCGCATACACACAATTTTTTTTTCAAAGCATTACTCGAGAAATTAACGCTGGAGGATTATACAGATGAGGGAAAGGCAGGGAAGACAGCATGATTTGAAGCTGTTTGGCCACCCTATCTGCAATAAAGGGAAGTGAAACGGGGGCAAATTACGCCACTTCCCGCTAAAGGGAGCCATGTGTTGATACGAAGCAGTGGGCGTTAACACTTACAGTGGTGGTGGTGTTGACGCTGGCGCTCACCACGGCGTTGCACAGGAGAGAGAACTGCAAAGGAGTGAAGGGTGCAGCTATAGACCAATGTTTTTTTATACCACAACATGCCAATCGCTGCTAATGGACAATGAGAGACAAAAGGCTTCGATTGCACAAAAAGACCAGTATTTCGTTTTTAGGTAACGTACACGGCACGAATTTTCATACCTCAACAACGCACTGGAGAAATATCCCAACGACATTAACTTGAAGGTCAGGACCCAGTGCCTATATATACGAGTGACCGGCAAACGGTTGTTCAGCGTGAGCAGTCAGAGGTTTTAGTTGCAAAAAATGAGTGTCCACAAACTCGCCGCAATAGCAAGAGGTGGCGCTGCCTGACGCTTCCACGTTCAATGCATGTAAATACCCCATAAAGTAAAGGGGGATATAGCCGTCTCGTAGCTAGGTTGCTAGAGCATGAACAGGCTTTCTTCTAACAAAATCAGCAGCAAGGACATTTGTTCGAGCCGACAGATCCTCACAATGACAAAAAATATGCATTTGCAGGCAAGTCCAGCGTGAGCCGTGCAAGTTAAAACTAGGAGTAGATAAAAATTCTGGGATTCACTGCTGGCCACATCTTTTTTTTTTCACTTATGTCTTGTGACATTCCTTACTAGGTTACCAAGCAGCAAAAACAATGATTGATCGATTTGTGGAGCTTAACGTCCCAAAACCTCGATATGATTATGGGAGACGCCGTAGTGGAGGGTTCCACAAATTTCGACAACGTAGGCGTTCATTTAAGTTCACGTAAATTCAAGTACACACGCCTCAAGCGTTTTCACCTCCACTGAAAATACGGTCGCTGCGACCGCGGCTTTCGTGTCAGTAGTCGAGTACCACAACCACAAGACCACCGTGGCGGGTTTTTCTTATCATGTAAGTGCTCGGTAATTTAGGCGTATTTGGAAACCATTCCGAACATTACAACACAATATTCGTAATTTGTAATTTAGTAAACGTGTTCTTTTATATTCACATAAGTCGTCGTTCCTGTTTCTGTTTTAAACATTCCATAACACTGTCATAATATGTGCTGCGCGGACGCGAAACAGAAACTAAAAAAAAAACGACAATAGTGTGCCGTGCGGTGGCGAAGAGGATGTGATGTGTGCGTGTATGTGCCGTGCGGTGCCTACGAGGAAGACGACAGCTCGTGAGGCGCGGGCTCGAGGGTGCGTGACCCGTGCCTTCGGCAGTGCGCGAGGTACGTCGTTCGAGGCAGGACTACCTCGTTGGGCGTCTGGCCCATAGGTACGACCCAGGCCACGTCGCGACACTCGTACCAGCCGAGTGGACAGCTCAGCCTCCGCTAGACGACCGGTCTAGGAGAGCTGGCGCCAGGTTCCTGAACCTGTCCTTGTCCCGCTGGTCGTGGAGAGCTGGCGCCGGGTGCCTGAACCTGCCCTTGCGCCGCTGTTCCAGGAGGGCTGGCGTGGGTTTCCGAGGCGGACTGCAGGTGCTCAAGGGCACAACTCCCTGCCGCCGGAACACGTGTGTCGTCGGCTCCAGTTCGTCGACAGTGGCGCTGAGCCACTGGAGTTCGACGCGGCGACCCTGCGTCTCCCGACTTCGTCACTGCAGGTGACGACGCCGCACAACGTCGACTTCGCCACTGAATGGTGCCGACGGGGCATCAACGACGGCCCAGGCTACTACCCCCGACGACCTGAACTGTAGGCCGAACGTTCTACTTATTCATTTAGTTTAGCCGCGTGTTTTTTGTTAGGAACTTCGTAATGTGTGGGTTGTCCATGTGTGAAGGGTACAATAGAAGTTGGACGTGTGTTTGTGCACTGGCGTGCTGTCTGATTCTTTCTGGAGCGGTCCAGCCCCAATAACATCACAAACTGGCGAGCCTGCCAGGATCCGCTCGTTAAACCAGTGAAAGAGGACAGTTTCGCTCGAGGCAGACACACGTTCAGACTGCACCATGGACTTGGAAAAACTCGCCGCTATAGGGCTCCAACTAGGGTGCTCGGGTGCAGAGCTAAACAAGTGGATTGAGGCCCAACAGGCTAAGCTAAGGGATGAGAGAGCTGCAGAGCGAGAGGCAGCCAAAGAAGCTGACGAGAGACAGCGTGAAATTCTGCAGCTTAAGCTAAAGCTTCAGGAAGGAGCTCAGAATATGCCTGTAGCAGCTAATGACGCTTTGACTGCGCCCAGCACCTCCTCACCCCTCAATCCGCAGAAGTTACTGCCTGTATTTGACGAGAAACGCGATGATCTGCACGCGTATCTGCAGCGATTCGAGCGCGTAGCCACAGGACAGGATTGGCCGCAAGAAAAATGGGGTCTCGCTGTTAGCCTGTGCCTAACGGGTGACGCGTTAACCGTGATAGGCCGAATGACTGCCGCTGATTCGCTGGACTACCAAAAAGTAAAGAAAGCTCTACTGCAGAGATTTCAGTTTACGGCTCAAGGCTACCAAGATAAGTTTCGGAAAGCACGAGCAGCAGATGGTGAAACTGGACGACAGTTAGCAGCAAGAATTACCAGTTATTTCGACCATTGGATAGACATGGCAAACGTATCCCAAACCTATGAAGGTCTAAGGGATCACGTAATCTCTGAGCAATTCTTGCGTTGTTGCCATCCAAAGCTGGTTGTTTTCTTAAAAGAGCGAGAGTGCAAGTCACTAGATGAACTCGCTAATTTGACGGATCGCATCCTTGAGGCGCAGAATTTGACTAATATAGGAAAAGGTCCTGACCCCGCGAAAGAGTCCAGTGGAAAGCCTACCGAAGCGTCGCGGAAACCGCAACTCAAGTGTATCCTGTGTCATCGTTTCGGACATTTGGCTCCTGACTGCCGCAATCCACCTAAGCAGATGCTGAAATGCAAGTTGTGCGGTAAAACGGGACATGTCACAGAAACTTGCCGAAACCAGCATGGGGACAACAAACCGAGTTCTTCGTGCGCATTTAGCGAACCTGACTCTGCCCGGGCTGGTGCTAGAAAAACAGCCAAGCGTCCAGGAGGGAAGATTCCTTGCTCGAGTCACCACGACGACAAGAACGTGCAGGGTACAATACGTTTCCTGGCCGACGGGATGCCAGTGGTCGAAGGTCTGCTGCTAGGAAGAGAGGTTCGAGTCTTACGCGATACGGGATGCAACACGGCAATCGTCCGACGGGAGCTCGTTCCTGATGTGTGCCTGACAGGCAAGAAAATCAGTGTCGTTCTCCTAGACAGGTCAACTAGCCATCTCCCGGAAGCTATTGTACAAGTCAATACGCCGTACTTCACAGGGATGCTGAAAGTGGCTTGTATGGATCAACCCCTCTATGACCTTGTGCTGGGAAATCTTCCAGGCGTCAGAGGACCATACGATCCAGATTCTGACTGGAAGCAGGCGACTCATACCCAGGTGGATGAGTTACCTGCGCAAGCACACCCGACCAAGTCACCTGTCACCTCAAGATCTGCTTCTTCAAGCGTGGCAAAAACCAAAGCCAATCAACAAGGTCAAGAAAATATCAGGCCTTTGTACGTGTCAACAACGCTCTTACCTGACGTTACCAGAGCCCAACTCGTCGAGGAACAGCGAAATGACCCGACACTCAAAGCTGTCTTTGCTAAAGTGAATAAAGAGTTCAAATCGGGAAAGGGCCACTGTTACGATTTCATCGAAGATAAAGGATTGCTTTATCGACGCTACCGCCTTGCCACTGGCAGGACGTTTAAACAGCTGGTCACTCCGAAAGCGTTCCGGGTAGGCATACTGGACATTGCTCATGGCAGTATCATGGCGGGACACCAAGGCATCAAAAGAACTACTGATCGTGTCCTAGAAGAATTTTATTGGCCTGACCTGAACGGAGACGTAAAGCGCTTTGTCAAGTCTTGCGACAAGTGCCAGAGAACTACCCCTAAAGGAAAAGTTGGAGTCGCACCACTAGGCAACATGCCTCTTATCCGGACACCTTTTGAAAGGGTCGCGGTTGATTTAATCGGCCCATTTTCACCAAGATCGGACCGTGGGAACCGATATGTTCTGACACTTATCGATATTTCGACTCGCTACCCTGACGCTGTAGCATTGCCCGCAATCGATGCAGTTCACATTGCGGAAGCACTCATCGAGATTTTTTCCCGCATCGGCTTGCCAAAGGAAATCGTCACCGACCAAGGGGCAAGTTTTACCTCAGAATTAATGAACGAGGTTAGCAGGCTTCTCTCCGTGAAGATGCTAAAGACAACCCCATATCATGCGATGGCGAACGGTCTCGTGGAGAAATTTAATGGCACCCTGAAGACAATGCTAAAGAGAATGTGCCAAGAGAGACCTCGATCTTGGGACAGGTACCTAGCTCCGCTACTCTTTGCATATAGGGAAGTTCCACAGACAAGCCTCGGGTTCTCTCCGTTTCAGCTCATTTACGGCCGCCACGTCCGAGGACCGCTAACCGTGCTGAGAGAACTGTGGACAAATGAGGGGCTAGACGCAGAAACGCGGACGACTTACACCTACGTCTTTGATTTGCGTAATCGCCTAGAGGAGACTTGCAAGATAGCCCATGAACAGCTGGAGAAGGCTCGTGTGAAGCAGAAAACCTATTATGACAGGAAAAGTCGCCCTAGAAAATTATGCCCAGGCAACAAGGTTTTAATTCTGCTCCCGACTGACTCCAACAAGCTGTTAATGCAGTGGAAAGGGCCGTTCCAAGTCATCGAACGGAAAAATGATGTCGACTACGTCATCGATGTGTTTGGGAAAAACAAGATTTTTCATATCAACATGCTCAAAAAATACGAAGAGCGCGAAGTGACGGAACCACAACAGGTGTCAGTTGTTGCAGAGCTCCACGAAAATCTCCCCGAAGAAGAAGACGAAGTCAAACAAATGCCCATATTGAGCTTGTATCGCACGCAGTTCAGCACGGATGTCAAGCTATCACCACACCTCACTGCTGAACAAGTTCAGAATGTGCAAGCACTTTTTCAAGAGTATGCGGACATTTTTTCTGACTTACCAGGGAAAACAGCACTCGTGGAGTGTTCGCTACGTCTGACCTCCAATAAGCCTGTGCATGTTCCGCAGTACCCCATCCCCCTTGCCTTGCAAGAAAGAGTAGAAAAGGAAGTGCAAGAGATGCTGAAACTCGGTATTATTGAGCGGTCTCAGTCGCCGTACCACGCTCCCATTGTCGTGGTGAAGAAACCGGACAACACGATTAGGTTGTGCATAGACTTCAGAGAATTGAACAAGATTATGGTCCCCGACTGCGAGCCAATACCACGCATCGATGTAGTTCTTGCACTTGTTGGACAAAAGCAGTTTTTCTCCAAATTTGATTTCACGAAAGGATACTGGCAAGTACCGATGGATCCAAACAGTCGTGAAAAAACTGCTTTCTCCAGCATGTCTGGGCTCTATCACTTCCTCTACATGCCTTTTGGCATTAAAACGGCGCCAGCAGTATTCGCGCGCCTTATGAGATCAGTACTGGGTGGTGTCGACAACGTTCACCATTATTTCGACGATGTCATCATTGCGACCGATACTTGGCAAGAGCACATCGACACCCTCAGACAAGTTTTTGAACGAATTAACCAAGCTCACCTCACCATAAAACCAAGTAAATGTGAGATAGGAGAGTGAAGCATATCCTTCTTGGGACATCGAATCGGGGAGACTACAGTTCAACCGCTTCTCAAAACGCTGGACAAGATTCTTGCCGCAAAACGACCTACAACCAAGAAAGCAGTGCAGTCGTTTCTTGGCTTGACCGGCTATTACAGGAAGTTTATACCTAACTACGCCGAACTGACCAAGCCACTGACGGACCTTACAAGAAAGGGACAAAGCCACACTGTTTCATGGGGCGCACATCAAGAGGAAGCATTTACGGCCCTCAAGAAGAAGCTCGGTGATGCTCCCATCCTCCTTGCTCCCGACCTCTCGAAGGAGTTCGTTCTTCGTACGGATGCCTCCAATACAAGCCTGGGCGCAGTATTGCTCCAGATGGGAAAGGGCCAGGTGCTGCATCCAGTTGCTTACGCAAGTCGTAATTTATTGCCCCGAGAAACCCACTATTCAACAATAGAACGGGAATGCCTTGCACTTGTTTGGGCAGTGCAAAAATTTCATATTTACCTCTATGGCAAACCTTTTGTCATTCAGTCAGACCACCAACCATTACAGTATTTAAATTCCGCCAAACACGTGAACAACAGAGTGTTGAGGTGGAGTCTCCTTATGCAGGAGTACTCATTCACAGTTCATTACATCAAAGGTTGTGACAATGTTGGAGCCGACTACTTGAGTCGCGCATAACTGCCGTTCAGGTAGCAACGTGGTTCTTAATACTACTAGCCCTCAGTCGTGAATAGTTGACTCCTAGTTGCGACATAGCAACCCTACTTGTACGGTAGTTTTCCAACCGAACTGTAAGCAGCCTTCTGTGAACATTCTGCTACTATGTACATGCGACCCCTAAGGCAATGCAGTGCAGTGCAGGGACCGTGCCGTGACCGTGCAGTGCAGTGACCATTCGTTCGCCCCGCGCCCTTGTAGTAGAATAGTTGCAAACAACTTTCTCGGAAAAGGGGGTGATGTCATAATATGTGCTGCGCGGACGCGAAACAGAAACTAAAAAAAAAACGACAATAGTGTGCCGTGCGGTGGCGAAGAGGATGTGATGTGTGCGTGTATGTGCCGTGCGGTGCCTACGAGGAAGACGACAGCTCGTGAGGCGCGGGCTCGAGGGTGCGTGACCCGTGCCTTCGGCAGTGCGCGAGGTACGTCGTTCGAGGCAGGACTACCTCGTTGGGCGTCTGGCCCATAGGTACGACCCAGGCCACGTCGCGACACTCGTACCAGCCGAGTGGACAGCTCAGCCTCCGCTAGACGACCGGTCTAGGAGAGCTGGCGCCAGGTTCCTGAACCTGTCCTTGTCCCGCTGGTCGTGGAGAGCTGGCGCCGGGTGCCTGAACCTGCCCTTGCGCCGCTGTTCCAGGAGGGCTGGCGTGGGTTTCCGAGGCGGACTGCAGGTGCTCAAGGGCACAACTCCTTGCCGCCGGAACACGTGTGTCGTCGGCTCCAGTTCGTCGACAGTGGCGCTGAGCCACTGGAGTTCGACGCGGCGACCCTGCGTCTCCCGACTTCGTCACTGCAGGTGACGACGCCGCACAACGTCGACTTCGCCACTGAATGGTGCCGACGGGGCATCAACGACGGCCCAGGCTACTACCCCGACGACCTGAACTGTAGGCCGAACGTTCTACTTATTCATTTAGTTTAGCCGCGTGTTTTTTGTTAGGAACTTCGTAATGTGTGGGTTGTCCATGTGTGAAGGGTACAATAGAAGTTGGACGTGTGTTTGTGCACTGGCGTGCTGTCTGATTCTTTCTGGAGCGGTCCAGCCCCAGTAACATCACAAACACGTGTTTTATAAGTAATAAAACAATTTCGGAAAAAGATAAAAATCATCACCTCTGCCTGTTTTTTTTTTCATTACCTCACACTCAACCTGACATTTTTTTTAGCAGAGTGATGTATAATAGGACAACCTATATACTCGAAGAGAAGAAGTGGATAATGTTGTACCAGATAAAAGAAATATACATAGTTTAGCAAACATTTCGTATACTCATCCGCGCTTTCACCAAAAAGTATTGGTCTCATTTATACGAACAATTATATTCCTTCACATAAGAGACCATCTGGTCCGTAAAAAGAAAATTAAAAAAAGTATACACAGCTAGGTAAGCTGCGAAGTAACGTTCACAATTTAGAAACTGCGTTTTTTCTCTCTTCGGTACGTAATGCAAAAGACATTATCGATCCCCTAGGATACATGCAGACCGACGCCTTTAGCATAATATATAAGAATGGTACCGAAAAAAAAAGTATGAAAGGAGCGAGGAAAAGAAATAAGATAAGTTCGTTTGGGGAACGCATGAGTGAGATTTAATATACGCCGCTACGCAACGCCGCCAATACAGACATGAACAGAAGAAGTATCCAGGCTTCTGAGATTTTCAATAAAATTGTAGCGGGAATGTTATGAAGCAGATAGCAGATGCCTTCACAGTGTGAGTCACAGGGCGAAGAGCGCCCATGAGAGAAGAGCTTCAAAGCGGCGTTCGCTAATTTTCATGACCTTCAGTTCACGCTAATGTGCCTACACCCTGACGACGTCAAATTGCAGACGCTACGGTAATCGCACAGCGGACAGGACTTGTGAGAAGGGGCATTATGCCGAGATGCACAAGATATTAAACAAAACGTGCACCGATTGGTCGTTCAATGACTGCGTGCTACTGCAAATGTATTGGTCACAAAGGAGCGTCTTCGTGAGGAAGATTTAAAGATAAAGAAAATGTAAATAAACTAAGTGAAAGAACACATATACTGTAAAAGAGAGCAAACAAATGGTAAAACGAATAACGAGAAGATACTGGTATACCCAACACAGTGTGTGTGCTGTAAAAGAGAATAGAGAAAGGTAAAAATAATAGCTTGACCACAAAGCTAGCGCTTGAAAGAAAATCATACAGGAGCATGCAGTTATCGGCTGTACACGTGAGGAAACTGCCAAAAGCAGTTGTGGTCAGAGCTGCAGTTAGGGATCCTTTCGGGAAATATGTGAATTCATTATGCAAACACTACTTGAACACCAGCCTGCTTAGCCACAATGTTACGCTGGCGTTTTGGGGGCTCGCTGAGAGGAACCTTCACTTGCGTGCTGACGGAAATACGCACTGCTCTCAATACATTGAAACAGTGAGCGCTTACATTCTCATTCAACTTTCCTTTCACATTTTCTCTCCTCTCTCTTTCTTTCTTTCTTTCCTTTCTTTCTTTCTTTCTCAAAATAGGTCCCTATTCAAAGAGAAGCTTAAATAGAATCAGCAGACGGCTTCCAGGCAATTCATTCTTTAGCGCCATGTGTGCAGAGCTAATATCATTATTATTATTAATATCTGGGGTTTTACTTGCCATGTATACAATATTATTATGAGAGAAACCGTAAAGGAAGGGCTCTAGAAATTGCGACCATCTTGTGTTCTTCAAAGTGTGTAGGACTATAGAAAATAGACATGTTGATGCTACGAGACAACAACACGCAAAAAAAATAATTGCCCGCAGCTTCCCTCGGGGGAACACTGAGGAGGATGCGGAGCATATAATTGGTTAACGGGGTGTTAAAGTGCGACTAACTTGGGTCGATGGCTAAATTGGTTAACGTGGTTGTGAAATGGGGTGTTAAATTGCGAATTACTTGGGTCGATGGCTAAATTGGTTAACGTGGTTGTAGGAGGGGGTGGTAAATGTGTGAACACGTACACACGTATGCGAAAGGGCGGCGCTGGTCGAAGGGACGTCGATCATTGTGTTTGTGGATTCGTTGGAATTCATTTCACCGCGACCTTGGACGTCGACGCGCCGTACAAACCAACCGACGAGCGGCAACTGAGCGAGCGAGCGCCGACCTTGAGTATATATACAGCGCGACGGCGCATGCACTGTCAGCTGTTGAATGTTCTCGAAGCGCGACGGCGCATGCGCGTCCACTGGAGAATCAGGAGAATTGTAGAACTTTCTCGAAGGGGAGAAGCGCGCGCGGCACAGATGGTGGGTGACGGTGCATGCGCGCGTCAGCTGTCGAATGTTCGAGAAGGGGGAGAAGCGCAACGGCGCATGCGCGCGCGTCAGCTGCCGATGTTCTCGAAGCGCGACGGCGCATGCGCGCGCGTCAGCTGCCGATGTTCTCGAAGCGTGACGGCGCATGCGCGCTACATTATACAGCTAGCGAATGTTCGTGAAGAGGAGAAGCGCACGCGGTGTGTAGAGGAGGAAGGGTGCACAGATGGTGGAGGAGTGAAGCGCGCGCGGTGTGTAGAGGAGGAAGGGATGCACAGATGGTGGAAGAAGGAGGAGGAAGCTTGCGGACGGCGCCGCACTACAAGCCTCGAGTATTAGATGCTCCGCATCTAATAAATAAAAAGCCGTCCGCACTTTCCCACGGGGGGTGAACTCGAGTAAATCGTCGCATACCATGGGGGAATTGCGTGAATGTTGCGTCATTTAGTTTGGTTTGTGAATGCTTTATTGTTATTTCGTCTCTATTATTCTTATTTATTGAATGAAAGAGAAGCGTTGTTTTCAACGAGTTGCTTCCGTCGCATCTAACTCCAGTCTACCGAAAGCCAAGTAAAGACGCCCTTGACTGAAATCCAAACGCGTTATCAAGCGCCTACATATACGGGGTGACCAGTGAACGGTTGTGCAGCGTGAGCAGTCGGTTTGTCTTGTGGCATATAGCACTAACACATACCCGCCCTGGGGTATATGCCGTTGTCTCTCGGTAAGTGTTTTACGCCGTGCGCGACGGGATTGTGGCATTATTCATGTCTTGAGCAGCGCGTCATATTCTTCACACCATCTTACCCTCCTATACCAATTTTGGTTCGCGCCAAGTCTAGGGGAGATCACAAGAGCATCCAGATGTAAGCAGATAGATAGATAGATAGATAGATAGATAGATAGATAGATAGATAGATAGATAGATAGATAGATAGATAGATAGATAGATAGATAGATAGATAGATAGATAGATAGATAGATAGATAGATAGATAGATAGACAGATAGATAGAGAGATAGATAGATAGATAGGTAGATAGATAGATAGATAGATTGATTGATTGATTGACAGGCGAAATGACAATTATTCACATAAAACCACGGAACTCAGACACTCGGCATTCTGCCACACCGGTACCTCGTTCTTGGCTGGAGATATGTATCTGCTTGCTGCGTAAGAAGCTTTAAATTGTGAAGACTTGCTCTAGGCTGTGCGCCTAACTTCTGTAACACTGTCGTAAATATAAAGTGATATGAATTCAAGTGAAAAAAAAAATTGTACGCCAGTGTCTTCGGGGTATGCTGGGCAGGGCAAAAGTATCAAGCCTGCTTCATATTAATTTTGATTTGCATTCGCGTAACTTAAAATCTCATTACAGAATATTTTATCATATGAGAAATTTAATCTTTCAGCTTTATTTGAGAAAAGCGTGGTGGATGTTCAAGGGGAAAAACTTATATGCTTCAAAGTGGCCTCTCCCGCTGACTCAATGATGCCTAATTAATATTTCAGGTCACCGTTTCTTCAAATTACTTCCAATCACCCTTAAAGGAAAGAAGAAGACTTGAAGGCTGACTTGTGGTCATTAGGCTAAAATTCTTGTTTTTTTATTTACCGATATTATTTACGCTCCCCTTGAGCGAAATAAGGGTCACAAAAGGTAAACAAAAAATAAGCTTTATTGCCGGAACTAATATTTGAACAAGATTTACAGAAAAGGACATCAAGATCAACCAAGAGCAAAAAACTCGCGATCGCATAAGGCGATTTAAAAGTCTTCGTTGCAGCGCAGAAACAAATATCTCGCTTTTCGCAGTGGAAACCCATAAACTGCTCTGCTAATAGGGAGCTTAAGAATATCATATGCAAAGCTTGAGGATATTGCGGGCGCAGCGTTAGCGTTCATCACTCAAAGGGGCCCGCAATGGGGTAGTGTAGGACGCATGCGCAAGGCAATCGCAAAACTGGGCTTTGAGCTGTTCTGAAACTCTCTCATAGCATGTCTGAAACTCCGAGTAGAATAGGAAAGTGAAAAAAAAAATATGGTTTTTCAACATGAAACTGTCTCAAGCGGAGGTGTATGAACACTCCTATGATGTACTTGCGTCATAGATATACGTCTGTAAAATGTAGATGGCAGAGAAAAATATTGAATGATATGGATGAACTGGAAGTTGAAGCCACACAGATAAGCACGTTTATTCACTCAGATAACTGCGCGACAATGTCCTCTACATAAATAAAACAAGAAAAAAAAGGGAGGTAAAATGAGAAACAAAACGGCTGGTTTCTTTCTTTTCTTTCCTTTCATGTACATGGCATTCTCGCGCAGTTATCTTAGTTAATCCGCGTGCTTATCTGTGTGCCTGACAAATAACGATTAAACACGGGTTGGTGTTTGAAGATAAACATATTGCTGCAAGTAGCGCTTTGACGAGTCACTCTAATCCTCACTCTTTCCGTGTTTCGCCTTGCGCTACAAAAAAATTCTTTCATATGCATCACCAACAAGCCCACATTGCAGCTCTCGTCTTGGTTCGGGTCTATATAAGTGATGAATACTCTAACCACCGCACCATAAGAATACAGCCGTTCTGTTTCCAATTTACCTCTACCGTATGAGAAGTAGCAATTTCAATTTCCTTTTGTGCTCCCCATTTTATAACCATCATCATTGCTACTCTCACCGCTTTTTCGACACATACATTCATTTTCTTAAACACCCGGCTGAGAAAATGTGCAATACCACCATAATTCAGGTGCGCAAACAATCGCTCGATGTGCCATTTTCTTTTCCTTTCGCGAGTTTGTGATTTGTCTGAACTTGTCATGTCCATCTCTTCTGCAGTTTTTTATTTAGCATACTATTGAAAGACTAACCTGCCGAGGAAAGATAGGATATGCAAACTTCATAATAACTAAATACCCCGGAAGCATTTGTTCTTGTCATTGTTAGAAATAGGCGACCATGAGCCCATCCTAATTCTTAATTATATTTCCCCGGCAACTGGGCCACTAAGTGGATTGGGAATCAGATGAATGTCCCAAGTTTTTAGTTACAGTTTTGATGGTAACAACGTAAAGTAGGGGTTCCATTAGTACGCTCCAGGCATGTACTGATGGGTTTCTGCGTTGAGAAGGGGTATGTATGTATGTATGTACGTACGTATGTATGTATGTATGTATGTATGTATGTATGTATGTATGTATGTATGTATGTATGTATGTATGTATGTATGTATGTATGTATGCATGTATGCATGTATGTATGTATGTATGTATGTATGTATGTATGTATGTATGTATGTATGTATGTATGTATGTATGTATGTATGTATGTATGTATGTATGTATGTATGTATGTATGTATGTATGTATCTACGTAAGTATGTATGTATGTATGTATTGTAAGCACATTTATCGTGTTTGATCGTTCTCACTTATACACGATGATTATCATCTCTGTTCTTTTTTTTTTGTTGGTGTTCTGAGCCGAGGCCGCCAATACGGAATAAACGGCTCTGCTGGCCTCATTTAGAGCGGGCGTGGATCAAGATCCCGACGTCCTGCTACGTTCGTGTCTTACCCGGAGCTGCGATCATACGTTATATGACTCGACGGACCATGATGTAACGGCACACATATTCCGGTCGCAACACACCTACGCATGTTGCGCCAGGACACGCAAAGGACCACGCGCACGGGCGACGTTGGTCGAGACATTAGCCAAACTGCTTCTTCAGAGTAAACGATTCTCTTTAAAACATATCTTTCTCGATTACCCAGTATATAATTGATTTCTGACAACCAATGTTCAGTGTTTTTTGTGCTCAGTGTTATTCATTTTTCTTGTGCTGCCATCTTGTGCTGCATGTGCTGTCGGTAAAAGTGCCTAAAGAGAAAAAAAAGGAGGGGTGCTTTTGATCTTTATATAGCGAAAAAGGTTTTTCCAGAAGTCACATAAAAGTTGACCAAGCGCTACAAAAGGTAAGTAAGATGTGGAAAAAGAAGGGGGAAAATTGTGTGTGGAAGGAAAAGGAGGGTTCAAAGCATTTCGGGAAAACTCAATCAATATAACGCAGCCCTTTTTTTTGTTGTTGGAAAGAATAAGAGCGCTCCAACGGAGGTCACGTTCCCCAATATATAGCGTCGAAACTGACGGGCCCCACGCGGCGTGATTTACGTCACGTCCGCCGCCATTGATGGCTTCGCATCTAAGCTTTTCAAATTGTTAAGGCCAACTGCGCACTTAAGGTCTCTCCTCTTCTACGGCCTCCGTTTTCGCGGTGTACCGCAGCAGCAGCTCTCATCCGGGATTTCTTCTGGTAAACCATCAACTGCAGACTCTCTTTTGAGGTAAGCGAAGTTCGCTTTGCCAAATGATTATCGCGCGATACGAGGCAGTCTTACACATGTCGGTGAACGTGCGGCAAGAATAAAAAAAAACATTTTTCTAGGTGATGTCTTTCATTCTCATTTCAATGAATACCAGTACAAATAATTTTATCGCTAAGCAGTGACATGGGCTATTAGAATATCGTAATACTACTAGATTGTAATAGTTCCTAAAAACGAGTGTTTGTGAATTCGGACTTTTTTCACAGAAAATGTTCGATAACTTTATCCCCGTTTAGGCTGACGGCTCGAGCAATGAGGTACAGGTGCATGACGTGAAAAGCATGAGTTCTCCAGTAATATATACGTCAATTTTACTCAATACCACAACGTTTTGTTTTGACCTCCACCGCAGGTGTCTCTACAAGCAGAGAGACGCACGATTGCACCGTATACATAGCATTCAGATGTACTTCCCTCCATACGCATGAATTTGTGCACTTGCACGTCTGTCCGCATGTTTAGGTGAAGATTACTTTCGGGAGTAGACCTGTCACACGCTGTCCTCGATTAGGTTTTGATGCACGTTAAAGAACCTCACTGGTCTAAATCTAACTTGAAATTTTTCTCTTTCTTCCTGTAGTGTTCCTCATATTCTCAGCGTCACTACATTGCACGTGGAATTGCAATATTTACTTTGTGAGCAACGCATGCACGCATGAGTGTGCGTGTGCACTGACGTTAAACTGAGTTTTGAGCTCAAGTATCAGCGGCAAACGCAAGACGACAGCCGGTGATTGAGAGGTGCGTGAAGCGACACTGGGGAGTTTTCCCACGCCACTAACGACTCCGACGAGTGTCAGAGAAGCGTCCCTTTCGAGTCAGACGAACAGGTATTGGTTCCGGTCATCATTTGTCACCCAAGGTTTAGCGGCTCTCGATCGAATGTCGTCACCTTGAGCATTCTCAGTGGAGCAATACACGTTATACGCAAGAAGACACACAAGACCCTTTACTCTAGGTGTCGCTTAGTTGGCTGAACACGTCGCTTCATACCTGTGAAGTTGTCCCCTCTCGCTTATCTATAAGCACGGTGATACAATACTTCATTCATTGACACGACCACTTCAGCTATTTCATTAATGAAATTCTAGCAAAAGCAGTGTAAATAAACTGCCCCTCCCCCACGCCCCCTATCCCAACCCCACTTTTCCAGTAAACTTGCGTGCTTAGGCATCCCAAATTGAGTAGAAAAATACAACGCAGACATGAAACAACGAGTCAACTTCAGACGCTTTTCTTGCGCAAACCACGATATGATTATAGAGCACGCGTTAGTGAAGGGCTACGGACTAATATTGACCACTATTGGTTTTTTTTAAGAAGAGTTTGAGTTTAGCCTTTCCCTTTTCACCTTTCGCCCACGTCTCACAGCGGCCGTCATGACCAGGAAATGGCTGAGTAAAACGTGTCGATGGTACAGTTGGTCGATTACTTGAGAATAAGAAACACTGCCTTCAGGTCAAAGCGCGAAAGAAACCACTGAGAGACGAGAACAAAGGACGCGCGCAATTAGCGTCAGTCATTTGTAATTAACTTGAACTCGCTTATTTTGCAGCGCTACTATTTTTCAGTCATCTCAAGCTGGCAATCCAAACCGCGTCACCGAACTCAGCATGGCGATAACTTAGGCGCTAATCTACCTCGGGTGGTGACAACGAGTTTCCTCATTTGCGGTGTGGTGAAAGTAAACCAATTTCTCGGTTTCCTTATATATACCACGCTTTTCTTCGCATCGGTCGATAAGTCTTGAATAATTGTAAAACGCTGCAAGGCTGTGACGCGACTTCCGGCTTCCTACAGACCGTATACAAGCGGAAGCAAGACGCTTGCGCTTGGGATCGAGCAATTCTCGCGACTCCTTGCCACCGCGTGACCCAATTAGGGCGGCAATAAGCTCGGTCGACGAGGCCTCCCGCTCCCTCTTCCTTGACTATCCGGAGCAAAGAGGTACCCAGCTAACACGAGTTCTACAGGGGTGTGCCACGCCGCAAGTTGTAACACTGACCGACTTGTTCGAGAAAATTGCTTGCGTAGGCGTCCAAATTACGGGCGGAAGGTCGGGTAGCGAGCCACGGTGGTCCAGACGTTTGCGTAGGCCAGTCAGCGAAGGGGGTTACCGAGAGCACGCTTTAACAGCGTATAGAGCGCTTCATTAGTCGCATTCACGCCCTCCTCACAGCTCTCATTGATTTACATGAGAGATCGGTCATGGCGACCCCCTCGGCGTTTCGCGAGAGATTAGATATAAGAATGCACGCCTGAAAGTAAGGCGAAAGTTTTTAACAAAGGCTTAAAAGAGGGGGGGGGGCGGGGCGCCCGTATATGACTTCAGCCACCTGGTCCTTTAAAACTGTCACTGAATTGCTCGCAGAAGCCACGACAATGCTCGCAATGCGATCTTTTTTTTCTCTTCTGTTTTTCTCTTTTTCTAGGTGAATAAAGTAAGCTTTGCAAGTTGGAAGGTATCAATCTTTGTCTGCCGCGATAGAACAGTGGTTGCGGTTCTCGGTTGCCGACTGGAAGGACGAGGGTCCGATCCCGGCCGCGGCAGTCGCATCTCGATGGAAGCGATATGGTAGAGGCCTGTGTATTGCGCGTTGTCAGTGCCTGTTAAAGAACACAAGATGGTCCGAAGATCCCGAGCTCTCCACTACAGAATTATTTATGACCACATCGTAGTTTTGGGAGATATATTGTCTTTGCTATTAGGCATGCATCTTTCTTCTCCATGTAAATATAGTTAGTTCCCTTTGTATTTATGTGTACTGAATAAGCTGGAAGCTGACCTTCATCCACTTCGCATTCTTTTAGGATCAGGCTGCCGTTCCCAAGAGCTGGAATAATCGTGTGGTGCAGGTTAGCACAATGCACTGTACAAAGCAAGAACCAGTAAAGCTAGCTTATTGAAATTTGAAAGGAATCTTTCATGTGTTCACATGGAAGAATGTTTCTTGAGCTCTTTCCTGTGCTTTGGCTCCTGCGAGTCCCTGTTAATACATGTAGTTCAAAGCCACTATGAGATCACCTTGTGCGCTGTGTGTATACGTCGTAACACTGCATGCGTAGGCCATACCTATATTTACTATATTTAGAGCGATGCATTCGTTAAAAAATTCAGTGAAGGAAACCTCGGGAGTATGCCTTTTGCGATGAACGTGAAACCTTTACTGACATGCTTTGGCCGTCAATAACACACACACACAAAGTGTGTGTGTCTGTGTGTGTGTGTGTGTGTGTGTGTGTGTGTGTGTGTGTGTGTGTGTGTGTGTGTGTGTGAGTATTTACGGCCAAAGCATGTCAGTAAGCAAGGGCCAACTAGGCCATTAATCAGTATTGTTACTGAGACCTGCTAGTTACTGGCGGTATCCTCCCTTCCTCCATCACTTGATAGCTCAATATTATAATGGAAGATGTTTAATTTTTTTACGTAACGGCCAATAACGCATTCTTAGAGAGGCTGACTCGCTGTGCTGAGCTGAGTGCTGCACGGGACCACTATCGTAGGCCGGCACAGGATGTAAGGCACATTTATCACCCAGCGTGCTTCGCTGAGAACGTTGCACAAAGAAGCAGGTAAAAGTGAGTGATAGATTAGCTCCATGAACCCTGCAGTAGACGAAGCAAAAGAAACATACAGAAAAAAACACTATGCACACCTCTGATTCCACGTTTATTTTTATACATGCCGCCGACGCACTGAGTCACCGGTGCAGCACCTTCAACGCTGCTTCATCGTCTGAGAATGCACCATCCTGCAAACTGTTTAGGCTGGTAAAAGCCTTAAACTCTACAGTTCATTTTACGAGCGGCCATTTTAGTTTCCTGCCTTTACGAAGCGGCTACTTGCAGCACGTCATCGCGGGTGGAGATTGCAGTTGTGCACCCGCTGAGGTCTCTTTTTTTGTTCCTTTGTATTTTGCGACGCCCACCATAGCTGCAATAGGGCTGAATGTTTGTTTTGCGACGATGTCGGGTCTGACGTTAAAAGGTTGGTCGTGAGTGAAGCACGCCCCTTGTTCTACGTGAATCTAGGCATGGTAAACATCGTGTCTTGTTTACATTATTGCATCGAGATATTTTCGTCGGTACGGTCCTCCTTACTAGTTTCATGTATTTATTATTATAGTGGATGAAAGCACAAGAATAAATTGAAGGTGATAGTAAACTTTTCGAACAAAATTGGTCGTAGTACGGAAAGCACTCATGAGTGAGGTAACATTACATATTGCATATAGTTATAGACATGTATTGTTTTATTACATTGTCGTCAATGCGGACAGGCCGAACCAGCAAACAGTAACGAATACGGCTTCTTTATTCAAATTACCACTTCTTTCATTCAATATATTGTGTAATTCGTAACTGTTTTATAGCCATTCCATAACTCGTATACTTCGTAACTTACCGCAAATTCTATATATATTTTAATATGCTTTTTCTCTTTACGCTCGCATCAAAACTTATTGAAACATTGCGTCTAAAACATTGGTACACTTTCTATAAGGTAGGCAACATCGCTGAGCGACCACCCGTGAAACCCTGCACTGCTTGTGTCATGTGCAATGTGCATTTCTTCCTCCATATCGCTCTCTCTCTCTTTTACTCCATCATTATCCTCTCCCCTCAGTAGTGTAGCAAACTGTAAGTAGTCTAGTTAACATGTCTACCCTCTTTGTATTCATTCTCTCTCCATCAAAATAATGAACATGTTTAAAAAATCAACGTACTGCATCGCCGTATTAACATGCGCGACGTTCAAACAAGAGTCAATCACTGTCCAGATAATGCAGCCAATTTATAAATCAGATATGTGGAGGTATACACGCACTGAGCCATGTTCGCGCACGGCATAAGCGAGCCAATCACAAGGCGACCGAAATCGCTGCTCTGTAGGAAACTTACAGAGTAACTTACACCGACCAATGAGACGATGGCACAGGGTTAGCGACGGGTGACAGCATAGTTTCCTCCTGAAACCACTTTCTGCTTAGCGCACACTGGCTGCAAAGTCAGCCTTTTATTTACCCGCATTAGAGCGTATGTGAGGCATGTGACCCGAGTCACGCATAAAGCTACGCGTGTTCCGCTGCTATGGTTAACGACTGCAGATGAGAACAGCGTGTCTCAGTCTTGAATAAGTAAACTGCTCAAACAAGATATCCCCATCGAGCGCTATGCTCTTCGTCTTAAGAGGGGCACAAAAAAACAAAAAAAAAACGAATGCTGATTCTATCGTCTTCACGTTATCCGAAACTTTGATGGCGTAGCTTTAAATGCGAGTGAAGGGTACGGAGCTTGTCATATATAGAAACTGCCGTTGTCTTGGAATGGTACAAAACTTACTGACACGACAAATAGAGGGGGGCTAATATTTTCAGCATGCACATATAGCAATGCAGTAAAGAGAGTGGGAGTTTTATAATGCAACTGCATTTGAGAGTCGCACAGCATATCCCTCCAATATGTCCTAGAGTGGCATGAAAATTGAGGAGTTCATTGAAGCCCCACGCAGGAAAGCTTAACGCGCAGGCGTAAGAAAGTTTATATGCGTAAGAGCATTTGACTTACACAACGACGGTGTCTTTGCTGACATGTATGATAGGCATTTTATGCGGAGAACCACTCTTATGTGGCAGCGTTAGAGACACGGTGGATTCTGTTTAAATGTCACGCTTCTAAGAAAGTTGAGTTGACATTTCTTATTTTCCTTTTGCTCACCGTTTGGTGCCGATTATATAAACTCCCGCGATCTTCTTTTCTTAAAGGGTTATTTCAGCACAATGCAGTGAGTGCTAAGTCAATTGAAGACGTGCATCTGCCTGTATATTGATAGGGATGGCAGTATGCAATATTCTAGCTTAAAAATTCAAACTCACGAAGTAGGCAAGGATTACCACAGGTGGTATGCATTTGCCCTTTTAAATATTTGTGCCGTGTAGTATAATATTGCACTTAGCTTAACAAACTTAATGGCGTCAATGAACGTGGTGAGGCGATGATTCTTGCCTCGCTAATGCTGTTGTCACGATGCTGCGAACACGGGCGTCAGCTTTTCGAGGCTGTTTCTTAGCCTCAAGCTTCTCAGGTGGCGTATTTTCAATTATAAACACTGCTAAACATAAGATATAACTTAACTAAGTCATATGAATCTGAATATAATCCTTATATGAATGGACAGTGATGTGTGCATAGAAGGCTCTGTTTAGGAAATTGACAGTGTCACCGCTGCATCATGCGGCATCCACTGAAAGCACTGTGCGTCAGCGCGTTACCAGCCATCTTTTATGCTGGGGTTTCCACTTCAAGAGTATCACTTTACCATATACTGTACAACAGCGTCAGGAATTGTATTGACGCAGATTGCTCTTCGCGGGTGTCACTGGATGCGTCAGTTTGCGACACCGACAATGTCAATCACCCTCATTGCACCACAGGCACCAATGTTCCCGCAAGAGGCAACCATCGTAATTAGGCAACGGAAAGGCTTTCCGCTCATCAATCAGCTTTGGTGTTCCGTTTTTGTTTCTGCTTCTTCATCAGTCATACACTCTACAAGAAAGCCGTTTTCGGCCATGGGTGTCCGCATCCTGCTACAGACTGTATACGTTGTGTTCTTCCATCCGCGCAAATCCGCGCGATGACACCAGTTTGGGATACGTAGGAATGGCGCGCACACTCCATCGTATACACCGGAGCAGTCTTCCTGGCCGTGCATGCAGTAGTCGGTTGAGCGGTGGCCTTGTTGCGAATTGTGTCCTATTGCAAGCTTGCAACAACGGGCACGGGAGCAATCAAGAGTGGCCCTTTCCCCGGCCTTCCTGTTTGCTCTTGGTGGTGTGGGATGTCCGCTGACCAGTATGAACGGAGAAAGAAACTTGTACCGGTCAAACAAGGTAGTTGCATAAACGGAACGACGGGCGGAAAACTTACACACGGCTCGTCTGGTCAAGGTGCAACTAACCGAAGCACACGAACTGGTCATCCTGTGCTATTTACGTTGCCTTGGGTGACTCGAATATTATCGTTACCATAATTAATATTACATGGTATTTGAAAGTTTCATGGATATACAGGTGCAACTCAAACGATCTAAACGTTTTACGAAAAAAAAACTATCGTGAAGGAAGTAGACTTAACGGAATTTTTAGCATTATAATCTTTTCTTGTTCTGTTCTTGCCTTCACTGAGCCTAGTTAAACGATCCCTAGGCAAAATTCAAAACCCCTCTAAGTTGCAGCTGTTTTCGCAAGCAGCATCATTGTTAAATTGCGTCAGCAAAGCAAGAGTTCGGATGGACCTTCT